>JAVQJD010008708.1:0-10704 GCA_036023655.1 Nannoperca australis | reverse complement strand
TCAAAAACAGAATGTAATAAATTCACAAAAGCAATGGCCCGCAGATTAACTTATGACATGAAATATTTCAGTTTCTTTGAATGCAGTTTTTGGAGAAGAGGCTTACATGAAATCCTAATTTTCATCCCCCCCCCCCCCTTTTCTGACAGCACACCTGAAAAGCACATCCAATATTGAACTCTGCTGAGTGACTACAAGGTACCCTACATGCCTTCAGGTGAAGTGACCTCTGAGTCGGTTCAAATGACAATGAAATGCTATAAAAGCAGTGTGATCTCTGCAGGTCACTCTCCTGCATTTCCAGTGATACAGCCTGACCTGTAATTATGTCCGAATGACAATGGCTCATTCTCAAAGTGCTGACAAAATGTTATGACATTACCTGGATCTTTGCAGAGGCTAATAATGGGCTCGCATCCTCAGCATGGGTTCTCTCAACAGAGAACAGGTGACAGGTTGAAAGGATTAATTAAAATAACACTTGCTTTGTGCTGTCACTGTTGTTTGCAATGCCACATGATACATTTTAAAAAGAGACCATGTAACTTTTAGAAAGACAAAATAACATAATCTTCTTGTTGTAAAGGAAAAGTTGAATTCATAAGCAATAAAAAACAGCCTTGTTCATGTCATTACACTTTGCTGCTGTAGACGTCACATAGCAGCACATCATTCGACATGCATCATTTTACACCAGCAAAATACAAGCCCCCAGATAAACTTAAATTGTTTGCCAAAAAAAACAAAAAATCTTAACTCAAGGTTGTTTAGCTGATTTTTTGTCAGAGTAGAGAGAAAAGGTTGGTTTGAGAAAACGTTATCTGTCTGACATGTGTTTGAAAACTCCAGATAGCTAGTAAGTGGACCTTAAGATAAGTGTTTTTTTTGCAAAAAGTTTCTATGTTTGAGAATGTAATTTTACATTAACAAATTAAATTATTGAAGCAACTCACTTCAGAAAATGCTGAAAAATTAAGTAAATTCAATGTGTCATTTTGCTGTAAATACCACTTGTGGTCATAGAGGCCGCTGTTCTGCACAAGTTACATTTATTGGCTTTAAAATGTTAATCTAATTGCTAACACAAACAACCTGCTAATCACAAGGGAATTAAAGAAATACCTCCTACTCACACTTAATTAAATCATATTTAGCCGATTTATGATTGTTTTTATTCCGGATTTCTATTACGTTTTTATTCATGAGCCAAAAAAATTATCAGAGTTGGGATTTCTGGCACAATTTTAGCTACCTACTTCCAAGGTGCAAGGAGAAACACTATCAACCACTCACCAAAACAACCATTTTTTTCTAGCTTTAGGTATATGGCTTATGTCACCAGTCTTTTTCAGAGTAATCCAATAATAAAAAGAATTTGAAAAACTTCTGACATTTTTTTCCAATAACTACAAACAAGTCGAGATGATAATTGTTTAATCAAGTTAGTGAAACGTACTAATCCTTTAGTGCCTCGACTTCATGTTTAGGTCGTTCTGAGCAGAAATGTGTACGTTTTGAAACTCTCTTCCGTAGTGGATTCTTGCATGGTTGTGTCTGGAGTGTAGTGCTGACTCAGGCTGGCTGACAGTACTAGCAGCTCCCTGGCACCGCTACACATGAAAAGTCCCATCCGCAGCTCTGGATGATGTCAGTATGGCACCTCTGCCTGCACACAGAGACACCTTTCACAAAGAAGCTGTATGCGCTCTGGTCTGGTCTACGTAATGGAATATTCAGCCCTCTTCCCCCCCTACCTTTTTCTATGATCAGGTGAAAATGAGACTGTTGTTGTCGCCTGTAGTGTCATAAACTAAAAATAAATACTAATGTGTTTCACAACTTCCCCTTTTCTTTTCTGTCACCTGCCCTTGTTTACATCCATCGTTTTTTTTTTATTCCTCACTACAAAGTTTTTAGCTCAGCATGTCCATATTTAATTATCCTATAGTGACATTAAAGCTGTAACAGTTTTAACACATATATTTCAATTCTTCCATTTAGAAAACAAATTCACAAATCCCTGGTGTCATGTTTTTTGTCACATTTCTCCCCCCTTTTCTCTTGTTTCATTATCCTCCCTCCTTAACCTGGTCCTTTCAGCAGGGCTCATTAGTTGGGATGACCGATGAAAAGGGCCATTCTTTCTACACAGTCACCATGATACTAGAAATACTGAGTTAATGAAAGAGTGATGATATCTAATCACCTTCCAGAGGATAGCACCTGCATCAGAGCCAGTACTCAAACCTTTGCTGAATACTCACAAATGGATGCAGATGTACTTTCTCTTAGCTGTTGATATCACTTGTTGCAGGGGAAATGGGAATATCTTGTGTGGTCGAGCAGATCCAGTCTTCTTAGGTGTTTCCACTGGGGATCTCAGCATTAGACCGTGGCAATGGGATTAATATGTTTAGAAAGGGCAGGGGTGAAATGAACAATGGCATACTTCAAGGGCTTTAAAACAGTGTCTTATTACAATGGGGAGAGCCAAGTCTATTCTTGATAAATCCTATTTCAGGGCAAAGGAAAATCAATTACATTTAGTTACCGTATTCTGTAAACACACATTTAAAATAAACATGTTCATGTTCATAATAAGGTTACACTTAATAGTCAAGTTGTATCCTAGTTAAGGACTAGCTGCGCAAACACGGCAACACACTACCCATTACAAACACTACCCATTATCATTTATATTCAGGAACAAAAACGCCATTTACTTTCTATGTCTATATGACTTAATGCTTGTCAACAATAGAATAACAACAAGAAGTCAATCAAATAATTTAACCTCTATTTTATCATTATTTGTATTAATATAAAATTACAATTCATCAATTGACAAATGAGTGACCAAAAATGTAAATATATTTAAGAGAGTTGCGGTGACAGTGAGTGGACGTGTTGCAGTGGAGATGGCTTGGTTAGATGTGTGTTACTGAAAATGAGAAGATATCTGTGCCTTCGTTCGACTTTCTCAAGTTGGGAGAAAAACACAAGCAGTCCAAGCTAACCACAGGACTTGTGGCCTACATGTGGTTTCCACATAGATGCTGGAGCGCCTGACATTTGGTCACATTTTAAGGTGGTGCAACAATCTACGCAGAACTAGACTGCTAACAGCTAAAGTGTAAATTTAGCTTTACAGCTACAGTTCAAGTGTCAGTCAGTTAGTTTGTGAGTTTGTGACTGCATTACAAGCCACTTCCTGCAAAAGACAGGAACAGGACAGGAAGACTGTTTTCTGACTTCTACTCCACCCAGGATCACTTTTTAAGATGGGAGTCAAGTGTGACTCAACACAATCTGGAAACAAACTTATAACAATTTTTCAGTTTCATCAATTCACCTGTGCATTTAGTCACTTTTCAAATTATTTATATATCATTGTAAACTGTCAGTGAGATATATATAATATATATATAAAAGCTAAAATAAATTGCCACAGCAGTAGCAGCTTTGTCTTTTCTCTCTCTCTCTCTCTCTCTCTCTCTCTCTCTCTCCTTACATGTTTTCACTTCTTTATTTCCTCTCTTTTTTCTTCTTCTTGCAGTCTAATGATCACTTTGCTGCATGATCAGGGGCCAGAAGTGTAGACACAGAGAGACGTTAGGCGAAATATGTGCCAAGCATAACACGACGCTCAGGGCTGTGTGTGTGTGTGTGTGTGTGTGTGTGTCTCCTCTCCCCTCTTTCCTTCCTCCATTTCTTCCTCCAGCTCCTTTCGGGCGCTCCTGTGTTCAGGCTGACTTGGCCACAGCAGGGAAGCTCTATCTAATTGGAGTGGCCCAGCGGTGGTGGCCCCGAACCTCCGGGAGCCAGGCTCGTGCATTCTAATGTTACGCTCGAAGGAAACTGTCCTCGACTATTTCCTGAGATCCAATATTTGAGCAGCTTGGATACCATTCTTGGTAGGAGTAAGAAACCCATAACTGGTTTATTAGATTAGCTTCAGAGCTCAGTGCTGTCCTGTCACTACGATAGTGAGTTTATCACAAGTTAGCAAGCTGGTATATCATTTGGTTATTGGCATGTGTCCTGATAAACGGAGGAATGGTTAGATTACTTTAATTTTTACCTCATAAAAAAATAAAACAATTACTTTCCAGAGATGTAAAATCCTGTCTCATAGTGTTTTTAAATGCTCTGTAACGTCTATGTCTGATAAACGTAAAAACTTACGGATGTATTACTTAAACTGGACTTCCTGGATTGTATTCCGTCTTCTTGATGATACCTGTAGTAACACACCCACACTAAGGCACTGCTATTTTTAGTCTGAATGCCCTCAAATATGATCTCAGTACCATACTGACAACAGAAGAAATGGTCTTAACCACTTAACTTAGACTTTCAGCTCATTGTTTCTGGATTTGTCACTGTATTCTGTTGAGGTAGACTTTGAATAGTGACTCAGGTGCGTGGTTTCAATTGTCAGAGGTGAAAGCAGATGGCGGCTCTTTCTTTGAGTCTATAGGAACTTCAGAGAGACGTATTTACACAAAGATGAGGTTTTGTCCAGTTCTCACAGCTTACGTTCCGTCTGGGTGACAAACAGCCTCTGACTCACCAAACAGGTTATCAGGAAGCCGTGACCCTCTTATCGCACCGCCATGCACGCTCTGTAATTAAAAATCTAGAGTTACCCTGCACCTACACCTCAGCGCACTCCTGTGACCTGAAACTGTGGCTTCACCGCACTTTAGTTTGGTTGAAGTTGCTCAGTGAAGCCTAACTCTTTAATAATGGGTGCCTATACAGAAGGACGTGCAGATGGCAGACCCCCAGAAGGAGCAGATGAAGTCCGATGGATAAACCCGGGGTGGCGAGCGTGTGGGGGAATGGAAGATTTTGTCAGTAAGCCCAATCCAAGTCTCTTGGGTCACCACTTAAAAGTTGTGCATGAAACAGGAAGGAAAAGGAACACCTCAGCATGTTTCTCACCAGCCCAAAGATCACAAGCCCAGGGAGGGAGGAGGCGCGTGCGGTCCCACTGAGGGCTAGAATTTACAGTTGAATGTGAAGGCTAATGGCAGGAAAAAAACAATATTGAAAAACCGATTGAGAATGAGAATATGAGCTGAAAGGGGTAGAGAGCAGCATTTCTATGTTACGTTACTTGATCTGAAGGAAGACAATTTAAGTATTATATCAGAATTATGTTTATGGAACACATCTGACCACTCTCATACTGGCAAAAAGGTGAAAATCTTTGTTTTAGGCGTGACTAGGTAGTCTTTGTCCTTGGCTGTGACAGGACATACCTTCTCAACAGGTACCAGCAGATTTTTATCGGTTTTGAAAACTGACTCCACTTTCAAAACCTCGTTACTATAAGAGGTTCTGCATACATTTCTTATAGACATGAATAATCTTTTTATATTGGCTCAGTCCAAATCTATTAATCAAATAAACAGATTTGCCAAAATATGGAGCCAGAACAGTGACAGTTACATTTGGCATTGAAAAAAAAATTGACATTGAAAACAAAACGTGAACTTGATATTTTTTACATTCTGATGTGTTTTTCAATGACAATGTTCAGATTTATTTCTTCATGTCACTCATTTTTCAGTGACAGTTTCTTTATTTTTACGATTTTGTGTTTTTTTACAATTTCAGTTTGGTTTTCAAAGCCAAATTGAATTTAACTGCCACTGATCTGGCTACATATTAATCCACATCTATGATACAGGGATTGGATAAAGATTGTGTATTTGTTATGGCACCACTTTATTTTCTCAAAATGGACTGCTTATGAATATTTATTAGCTGAAGGTTAATGTAATCCTTTTACTGTACTTGCCTGGTGAGTGAAATCTGGATTCCATCAAGTGATGTGTAGTACATCACAGAAAATCCACTCTGCTCCACTAGTGTGTGTGCGTGTTTGAGTTTTATGAAATCAGGCCTCCGTTGCATTCAACAGGCTAATATCCTTTTGGAGGACTCCACAGTGGTAATTGGCCAATGAGAGGGTTTTTGATTGGAGGCTGGTAGTTCCATGCCAGTTATTGCCCTGCAGGCTCAGTGTGACTGTAACAGATACGATGGATCTCAGGGCCTTTCTCCAAACACTGAGGTTTGGCTCATCTACAGGGTGCCAGTGTGGGTGATGCCTGCTTTCACACATTGGGAGAGACTGAAATAGTAGGGCCAATTACATAATAATGATCTCATCCCACTATAGTGATCCCACATGACAGCCAGTCTATTTCTCTGTTACTATCATCTCAGGAGTCATGGAATGGGTTGGCATTATTATAGTGTAAATTGCCTAAATGTGGACACATTTATGCAGAGATTTGACAAGTGTCTCATATGAAGCTGCACACACCAGCTAGCACTTTCAGTTTTATTTGAAACAATTGAAGTAATCATTTAATGTTTGTTCGACCGACGGAGCTTGCCCACACCGAAGGGGAAAACAATTCATCGCTCTCCATTGACTTTGTATTGTGTGAAGGTGCCTCCTTGTCTGGTAGCAAACAACAGAAACATGCCTAAAACTTGCTGTGCAGTGGGATGCAAAATCAAAGGGGGAAAGAATCTAGGATCCAAGTTTTTATAAGCTGCTGAACTGAGAAACTGCGCTTTTAAAAAGACAGATGTGAATACATACTGAGGCATCAGAAGGGAGAATTGGAAATCTGTGGGATCCTCACACTCAGTATGCCTCTGCTTTTTTCAGTGACACAAACTAGAACTCCTATCTTTTTGTTGAGTGTGGCATGAACTTTCACTGTAGAGAGGCTAGACATTACACTATTCTTGTCATGTGGGTTTTGTGATTTAACTGATGTCAATATTTGAGTAGGAAATGAGTATTATATGAAATTGATTAAATTAGGCTTGCAACTCATGGCATACATCCATGATGAAAATAACCTAAAAAGAGCAATATCAGTATACTATATAGGAAAGAAGTCATGTTTATGTAAGAATATTTAAATGTAAGTACAAGGAGATTTTGTGCTTATATATGGTTTGCCATTTAAACAAAATGGCAGATGCTATCAGTGGCCTATAAATGGTCTGTGAAATTATGAATCTATATATGTCTGTATTGTTGACTTTCACAGAAGGCTGCATTTACAGATGTCTGAAATCAAGAGAAATACAGACACAGAGTAATGTCTCAGTCCCTGTCTGTGCCAGCTTTCTGAGCCAAGAACAAAGCAGGGCACAGAGCAACGATGAGGCGCACAAGACAAAAGCAGGCAGCAGCCAGATGAAGTTTACTTAACGGATCCAACCATAAAATCCAGAGTTTGATTAGCGAGGCCGCCTAAAGCAGTCATGTTAGCCAAAGAAGCCTAATCATCATCATCTTTGCTGGACTCTTCAATTCACCTCCCTGTTGCACTGGACTCAGGGCACAGGCCCTATTCCATTAACGTTTTTTTTCTTTCATTTAGCCAGCATTATTATACAAGCGATGCAGTGTCCTTCCCAAATCAAAGTCATAAAAAATGGTCTTGCCTCCAATACTCTGCACCACCTCTTTCCTGTTCTCCCTTCACCCCCACCGCCCTAAAGCTGTCAGCCTCGACCGCTGTTCCCTTGGGGGAATATGCAGCCTATGAAACCTCACAGCCAGTCACTCAGCCAGAAAACTGCAGGCTGGACGGCCCTCGCGGTCTATCATGCTGTCATAAGGTTTCTATAACACTCAGCAACTGATCACCATTTTACAGTTGTCTGACCAATTATTGCTTATCCTTTGCAAAATGTGAGGGATTGCTTATGAAACCGTACAATACTCTAAAACCAGCAACAGATGTGTGTGCACAGGCTGTCTAGTTGAGACGGGTCAGTGAACTTACGACTGCACTTGTAGTGTGATGCCTGAAGAGAGACCTTTGAGACTTTGATATAAAACAGTCTTGCTGCCAAGAAAACATGCATGTTAAGTTTGAGAGAAATGTATCAGTAAGCTGATTAAGCATTCTGTGCCTGTAGGACATGCCCGGTGATGGTCAGTTTGGGTACTGCATGTCTACTTTCCTAGTGGGACCAGCAACCCTATCTCCATAAAAGAATGTTGAAATCATACAATCCTGAAAAACCCTTCTTAATAATGATTTATTTCTACAATATCTGCACATAGCAACAGTATGGTTAAGGTTCTTGAACAATTTGATTTTCTTAAATGTAACTTAAGGTTAAGGTTATAGGCATTAGCCTGCTCTTGCGAATAAATTTGTCTAAAACCACTCAATAATTTTGCCCCATTTGACCTAGTTTTAGGGTTGCTATCATGTACCGACTACAATGTTATAACCATGGACTGGAGCAACAAAAATAAAACCAGCAACTGTATTGTAAGAAATCATAGCTTTTCTTTAAGGTTAAGGTATGGTTAATGTTTAGAAATTCAAACACTTTGTTATAGGTTAGGGAAAGATTATGATTAAAGTAAGGTTACAGTTCTGTGAGGGGATGCTGATTCCTGTCTTCAGCATGAATGTTGGATATACTACACACCTGTCCCTTGACTCCCATACCCTTACCATCCCCCTCACTACCTAAAGGACACACTACTACCTACATTGGCACTGACGTTTGGCATTGGATCCACATTGCCAGGGGTTGAATTGTCCAATATCAACGGAATTCCTACAGTAGGGATAGCCTGACACTACAGCACTAAGAGAGGATGTGGTTCGCTCACACACATACATACTCATACTTTCAATAGCTGTTGACAGAGATAACATTTTCTTTTACAGAATTTAATGAAAGGAAATGCTACCCATTGTTTCTTAGATAATTTGGCTCAATTACACCACCGTACAGCCAATCAGATTCACTTAAAGCCAACAGAAAACAGGCCCCAGTAGCTAATTTCTTCATCTAACCCACCCGCACCAACTCCACCCACACCTCCTGTCTTTTGCCTCAGTAGGCACTTATATTCAATTTGTCAGCCGCTCTCATTAAACATGCAGAATAAAGAGGCCCTCCACTCTACATTTCAGTGGCACAGCTAACCAGGTCAGAGTTCATGTGAAGATGGCTTCCAGTATTCCTCGCTTGTTTGCAGACGGTATGGTGCAGACTGGAAAACAGAAGGAATATTCTGCTCTGCCAGGTGTATGTCAAGGCTGAAAACTAAGAGTGTGAATTTTGACCTGAAAGAGAATAGATGCTTCGCACACACTTTCCAAGATCTGAAATCTGATCCAAAAAATTATTTAATGATGTTTTGTTTCTCCACTCGCTGTGAGGATCATCAGCCTTGGGTTTAGCTACACACCTAGTCCATCTACTCAGCTATTGTTGTTAAGTTTGACATTTCAACACAAGTATGCATGAAATCATTTTAATGGGAACAGATTTGTCTGTTGTTTTATTAGAATGCTCACTTTTATTTATTTCACCTCTGTTTTTGCGTTGATGTCTTCCACTTCTTTTTCTAACCTTTCCACAATTGCTAATTACATTGAATCGTTTTATTATTACCACAAATTCCAAGTAGTGACCTTAACTTTCATGCTTGAATCCTTAAGAAGCACAAAGAAGGGCCACTGCATAAGGAGTTTTGTATGGATGTGGTCATAGCAGCCATTTGTGAAGTTAATATGTTCTGTAAAAACACTGAAAGGAATATTTATTACATCTTTATGCATTAGAGGACTTTATTTTATGAGGATTTTATGCTTCCTTAGGGTGACTATAACCTTTCACTTTATTTTTAGGGTAGTTTTTATTTGTATTTGTGCAGCTTTTACCACCAACTATCCCTTCTCTTACCTCAAACATCATGTACCATTATGTGTGTAGCTCCTTTTTTAATTTGAATTATGGTGCTGTATTTTTGTAGAATCAGCGTGGAGTGGCAGACAAAGAGACGCTCCTGCTTTGTAACTTTTACATTACTTTCTCAGCTAATTTTCAGCCTCGCAGGCATCCTCATGCAGAGAGGCTTGAGCTGTAATGCATGTGCTTGGCAGTCATTTCTCCGTTTGTGTCCAGATGTTGCTTGGCTGATGCACAGCACACTTGTCAAATGAAACCTAATGACGTTTCAGTGGCAATTATTCGCTTTGTGCTCAAGTGTAACTACACACATGTGAATGTGCACAGACATACACACTCAGGAAGAGATCTGCCAACAAATCTGCATTTGCCAGGAAGTAATTGTTTCCATGTAGCTTTATAAGATGCAAAACTGAACAGCTTTTTCTTTGCTAAACAGTTTGCAAATCTATTCAAATACAGAATGAAAGTCCCACTGTATAAGACCTGTAGGAATGACACTGTTGTATGGTTAGTAATTAAAATTAGTCAAATCAAAAGCTACTTGCTTGTCATTGAATATTCTATATTGTTACACTTAAAACACTAGAACGTGCCGTTTTTAACCAACTGTCTATTTTCTTCAAACAGAACAACCTCCTCGACCCCAACCAATCAGGCTTCAAACCCGGTCACTCCAGAGAAACTGCCCTTCTGTCGGTCACTGATGCCCTCCAGTCTGCCAGAGCTGCGGGGAGATCATCTGTTGTCATCCTGCTAGACCTGTCTGCAGCATTTGACACAGACAACCATCAGATCCTGCTCACAACTCTTCTGGACATGGGCATCACCGGCACTGCACTCCAGTGGATCTCCTCCTACCTCAAGGGTAGATCCTACCAGGTCTCCTGGAGAGGTCATGTGTCTGATCCTCGGCCCCTAGCGACAGGTGTGCCGCAG
>JAVQJD010008703.1:0-10208 GCA_036023655.1 Nannoperca australis | reverse complement strand
AACGCTTTTCTTCATCTTGAATCCGGTCACCCAGATAACTACTCCATTCCCGAGCACACCAAGAACAAAGGCCAGGCTGTAAACAATGAGAGTCATGATGTTGAGGGACTGTCTCAGCTCAGCATGCTCGTCCTTATAGTCATACTCGTCATCGTCATACACAGAGACATTTTTTCCAGTGGCGTCTGATGTATTGATGTGATAGAAAGGGGTAGTGGTTATTAGCTCCATCATTGTCTAGATACCCTGCAATAAAAAAATAAAAAAATGTTAACCGTTGTATATTTAACCTAGAGGTCAATAACAGTGACTTATAGTGCATGGGATCAATGTTTCCTGAAATGAGTTTCATTCAAAGTTAGGATAATCAGTCGACTCTAAAAAACACACTACACATTTTCGCTTCACTCATGTCAGTTGCTGGGCATGCACGGGCACGACTTAAATACACTTCCAATCGCGCTACTTCTCTCTACAACCTGTGGTTCACACAACCAAAACGTTAGATATTAAGATAAATATTAATGACATTTTAAAGAAAGTTTCCTAACTTTCTATGTTAGTTAGAGGCTTAATTATAAGACTTAAACAGTGCACGTATAACGTACAAAACGTAAACTGAAACTGATGCGCAGAAGTTACAGTAAAGTACAGTAAATAACTGTATTGCATAAAAGAAAGTGTTCCAACGCACTGTAGATATATAGGTTTAATTAACATTTTGACAGAATTTGCGCTGTAAAAGAACTTTCTGAAACAAAGCGGTTTCTAGAGTGGAGACAGATGTTTGCCAGAGCATACATCAGATGCTTTAACTGTGTATTTCTTCTTCATAGTTTGGTGCGATGCACTGAGCTTAAGTTTCTGAGGATAACAAACAGTAGGCCTACAGTACCTTTCTCTTGCGCCAGTCCGATGTTGATGAGTCCGCTGCAAAGGCAACTCTGGACAAGTTTGACTAGTCTGTGGGATTTGTGGAGTTCTGATCCTGACTCCTTAAATATATGACGTCATTGCCCACGAGGCGGGACCTCGGGAGGCACTCACACTTCTTTGAAGTCCACTAAACCTCTTGTACGACACGTTAATGCAGTGCAAGTTCAAGAAAAGATTACTTTTACATTTTCTAAAACTATTTGGGCTTCATGGATAGATGAGTCACCTTAATGCAGTCAGCATGCCTGTGTGTGTGTGTGTGTGTGTATATATATATTTAATTCAGCCGCCTGGACTGACAAAGTGATACATGCTGCAGTCTGACGCAAAATCTTGCCAAGACATGTCTTCTTCAGATGCCATGGGGAACTCCAAAAGCAAAAACTCCCAAGTCACCAAAAAACTAACTGTGTCTTATCATGTGCACCGGTGAACCTGCATGCGTAATGTGTTTTTCTCTATGTGGGTTGAGGTCAAGCGTAATAGCTCCATGTTGACTGTTTGATTTGACATCTGGACATGAAGGCTGCATATGTTTAATGTCACCTCTCTTCACCGTGCACTACGTGTAAGAAAGTCACAGCAGCAACTGTCAAAAATGTAGGTTTGCCTTGCAGTTTTCTTTTTAAATAGCAGGCTACTCCCTCTGTGCCACTGTCCACTTGAAGCTGGACACATAACTGTGGTGCATCTGTAAATTCAAACCTGCAGATGAAATAGATCTGGTGTCGGGATTCATCTTTATGTATCACATAATTGGAATTTGGATTAGCATTGGGGCAATTTCACTGTTCTAAGTTATCCTTCTATTTGTCTGCATCCCTTTTTGCACGCTTAATCACATCTAGTTTTGACATTTTGAAACACATATAAAGTGCAATTGCTACTCTTGATATGTTAAAGAATTATACATTATACATTTTAGTACAAAGTACTCAAACAGTAAATAGACAATGTGGTTTTCTCTTTTTGCAGCCTAGTCATTTTCTGTAGTTAATTGAAACATTTTGCAGTAACTCCAAGGTTCAAAAATAGAACTTCTTGGTATATGATGGGATGCTTTTGGTCACTGGAGAAAACATGTCACTCATTACACTGAACCATGCATTCCTGAAACATTTGACATTTGTGCCAAAAGGTGCATAAGTGTAGGAATCACTACAGAAGGGGCTCTACTACAGAACCGCGGACCTGACTGCAAACTTAAACTAAAAGAGAATTTATATACACACCCTGAAGCAAATCTAAGCTGTAATTGCCAGCAATTTCATCTTTAAAACCTGCCTGGTACATTCATCTTGCTTTTGTGCTTCAAATATATCCCAGTCAAGTGCTCAGAATTCCGAAAATTTGAACTGAAATGTATTACACCTTGCAATAACATGGACCTATGGAGTAGCTAAATAATTTGAAGAATTTAAAACTTTATTGTGAACAGATAACAGGGCAAACAAGAAGAAAACTTTCCGACATGCTGAAAGTTCATCAAGTGACAGTTTTTCGTTGTTTGAATGAAGGCTTGGTTTGGTGTGCTGAGAGCACAGTTCAAACACCACATGTGGAATGTATGATAATACACAATATCTATGATTCGAGTAGAAAAATGTGCAGAAATGCATCACAACATAGAGAGACAAAACACTGGAAATAAAATAATGAGAGCAAGATGGAGGCATGGATGTGGAGAAGTGTTGGCTGAAGAAACTAACAATCCATCTTGTGTCTCAGGAGTACAGTCCTACCTTGCAATGGGGGAAAAACATGTAATCTGAGTTTGATGTCACAGTCATACATCCTCCCACACAGTTCCTCTTTTCCTGTGGTGTTGCTGCCTCATTACCTACACATATACATTTGTATGACATGGTTGTGAGTTCATAATTCTTTGGTCAAAACATGATGACTAGACCCACAACCCCAGTAATCTGCATTTCTTCACATTTCACGTGTAAACACACAAGTGTGTGTGTAAGATAAATTCTTTAGAAGTTCATGCTGCTCAATTTATGATTATGGCTATCTGAGTCCATGCTGTGTACAATGCACATTGAACTTTATGATCACTGCTGTTCCGGCTCAGGTCTACTTATTTTTTAGTAGGTTTTTCACAAAAATACCTATATTGTTTATTTAGGATAGATCAGTGAAGTAAGAATTTCATTGTATAGTGTAACTGTTGTTTACTGTGCATATGACAATAAAACTCTTGAATCTTGAATTTGACCTCCTTTCACAGCCTATCGATAGGCAAAGCTTCCCAACAGGAACTTTCACAAAGGACGACAACAGCTGGTTTGTTCCAAATTATATTTAAATAAATGTCAATAGGCAATACATATTTAAATATCATAGAAAGCAGACATGTTGGCACATCATTTACTGGTTGAATTTAAAGATTTTGACACAGTATGGAACCGTTACATAAATATTACGTGATAAATCGAAACTGGACAAAAACTCTAACTTTGCCATCAAAATCTGAGGTTATGATGTTAACAGTTCAAACAAGCAGACAAAGAAGCATGTCAGTGATGGTGGGGCCTTTGATGATGTAAACCACAATAGTTGTTCAAACAGTGAGGCTCAAAATCTTGAACTGATCAGATTCACACAGTGTGAGCTGCTAGTACCTGCCCAACCCTAAAACCCTAAAGTCCCCTGCTAATGTACACACACACCACACAGGAACTGTGGCCTGCCAATAGTCCAGATGTGAGGGGGAGGGAGGAAGCAAAGAGAGAAGGGGGAAGAGAGAGAGAGTGAAAGAATGAAAGAGTGAGATACACTCCATGTCTCTTTATGTGTTGTGTACACCCAAGTGTGTAGGAGGACACTTGTCTATGTTATCATTGCCATTGTTTTTCTTTTTTCTTTAATACAGAAATATTCATCATCTGCATATTCTTCCCCACTGGGAGATACTTTACACCAGGACCAAAAACAATTCATTCTAACTACAGGAAACGGTTTAAAATAAACTGACCCAGTTCATTTCTTCATCACACGCTCCAAAACTACAGCGAACTGTTCTGCTCCATTTGTAACTTAAAAGACTTGTTTTAGCTAAAGTCTAGACAGTATGACTAGTTTGTTGAATTTGGTTATGATCCTAATGAGCAATACATCCTCCACTTTTTATTTCTAAGCTTTGTGCTTTATAGTACAGAACTTAAAGGCAGAGCATTTTGATGGTGTCTGCTGGGGATATTAATAGTTATCCCAAGGCTATAGTTTGAGGGAAGCCTTCAGAGCCCAGGGCTTGCCGGAGTTCTTGATTTACCAACCAAACGTGCAATTATGTGTGTGCTGCACAAATACCAATTTGGGTGTGTAAAACAACTAGTGGAGGTTTAAAGGGAATTTAGTTTTAGCAGAAGGTGATATGCACAGTTGGAGTATGGGGGTTTATTATTCACCAAAACAGCTGGGAGGGTGGGGCAGTGGGGTGTGTGTGTGTGTGTGTGTGTGTGGGGAGGTGAACCTGAAAGGCACAACTAAAATGTATATATGTCTGTGCGTGTCTGTGTGTGGGACAGTGAAGTTCTAATGACATACTCCAGCTCCCACCGTCACTGTAATACACCCAGTACTTTTCGTTGCCGTTGTCTGCAAAACACTGTGAGCTCACAGCGTTTCTAAATCCACAACTCCTTTTGTGAAAAGGTGGTATACTAACTATTGTGTTGAAACTTCTAGACCCCAGTAGCGCTGTCATAAAAAAACACAAATAGTGGGAGTCTGTTGTGTCCTAAAAGCTCAAATCTTTGTTGATCTTGTTGCGGTGCTGACTGGAAATCTAACCCTTGTCTCACGGGTGTGGAGAGGACAGGAATTTTGTTTTTCAAGTCAAAATCAGTGCCAACTGCTTTCACCCCTATGGCTCAGTGACAGTTTTTTCCATGACATACACCCCACACAAGGAAAACAAGCTGAACCTCAATAACCTAAACCACTTCCTTGCATTCGTCCCTACTTTCAACCACAACGCCTGGTACCCCTCAGCAGACCTAAAGGATGTGAATAATCAGCCTGGGCACTGTCTCACAGCAAACAAGCTTGGCAATGCATAAGTCGTGCATATCTTTGACACAGTGCTTTCTCTGTCTGTCAGAGGTTATTTTGAGGTACAGTGGAATGGAATTAGGGGAACCGGAAAAGGTTAAACAGAGAGTTTCAGATGGAAAAATCTGGATCTTTTCCATATACTAAAAGAAAGGCTTAGGGTGGCAAATGCTTGAAAAAACTTGCTGTGGTGCTGGTCATTAATGAAGGTCAATGGAAGTTTTACATTGCAGAGACAGCAGCAAAGTATTTATCTTGTTTCTTTATTAATCTCACTGATTACATTCTGAATGCTGTTTTGCAGATGTACGACTAAGCAGGCATCTGGATGTCATATGTAAGACTATCAAAGACATTTCTTGGCAATTACTTTAGGGACATTGCACATTTTAATGATTTTGGCAATTTAATTTTCTCTAATAAATGCCACTGAAATATCCTGTAGCCTCATGTTTACTATCGGCTTAATGAAAATTCACTGCAGGGTAGATCTAGTGAAATCTAGACACAACAAGTGAACAAACACAAGATGAACAGTGAACATATATGCAACCTGACGTGTTTTTATCTTTACAGTGAGTTGTTGCACTTGTTTGCACAAAGTCCAGCAATGATATGCAGGTCGCAAAAGGAATGAGGCAGACGGTGCACATGTCACACAGCAACAAGTAGGGGAGAACATGCCTGTGCTGGTTGGGAATGCATTATATTTTAGACGTAAGTGTATAATCATAGGGTTTGGTTAAATGTACCCTCACATTTAAATGTTTTTCTGTCTGGTGTGGTGCTGATAAACATCTATGCTCATACATGAGTAACAGAGCCTTGCACTTCTCAGTACGTCTCCATTCTGAATCATTGGCTCAGTACAGAACAGTAAGATATTTACTTTAGATATTTCTTGTAGCTTATTTAAATTGTTTATATGGCTCCCCACCTCACACAATCGTATAAAATATCATATTAATGTAAAAAGTAAATATGTGTTAGTTACAATAAACTAAAATGAATGAAGAAATGAATGCTTCTGGTGTCAGAAACTGACACTTCACTGATAACATACAGGAAATGGACACTGTATCAAATTTTTTGAGCATGTAAGTGTGTGTTGCCACACAGCAACATACTGAATGTTTCCGGGCAACAGCTTGCTGATAAATCGACAGCCTATATTAGTAAGCAGAAGATTCAAAGTAAAATACAATCAGTGAGGTTCTTATCTGTGTGTTTATTGCTATTTCATTCTTGAATGTTGAAATTACAATAGCACAACTTTAGTCTGGTACTGAGCATCTTTCACTGCACGATATACACACACATACCAAGTCTTACTCAACATCCACAAGAGTGAATGTCACTTAGTGGATCTCTTGAAAGAAGTACACATGCCATGTCCAGTGCGCAATTACATAATTAACCTGTTGATAAGACATTGTGATAAGGATAGAGTTTTATAGGAAATGTACTGCCGTCAAAATGAGAACGAACTGTTACTGGAAATTACTCAAAATCTTCTGGTTATCAATGTACTAGATAAAAACACAACATAATAATAAAAGAAATAAACGCATGCAGTATGTGATGACTGAGAGACCACTGACAAAGGGAAATTCCAAATGTCAGTTTCTGCAATTTAATTTGTTTTTATCCAAGCTGTTTCACGGTTGTGGAGTGTTTGTCTGTCTTTTATTGTATACTGTACATTAAACACAGTGTTCTGGGGAAATGTAACACATGTTTAGTGTTTGAAGTGTTCCCCTGACGATGGAAGACCTTGAGAGAAAGGTGATAAGGGGACTAAAATACCTGAAACTAAGAGGGTTAGGGCACATTAATCTGCCAGCCAGCCAGACAGTCAGAAGGCATGAAGCCTTTACTTCTTCTCGCTCTCTTAGGAGGAGCAGGTATAGTACACAATTAATAGATTCTGTAAAAATATGATTATGAGTAATCAAATGGTGCCATGTAGCCTAAATATGATTAATGCTGGTTGCCAATACACAGATAAGGTCTCTGTTATTGTCACTTCTTTATTCTTGCTTTTTTACAGTTGCCCTGAAGGAAGATGACAAGATTGTTGGAGGGTATGAGTGTCCAAAACATTTTGTGCCTCACCAAGTGTCTCTCTTCACTGGGTACAACTTCTGTGGTGGGATTCTTCTGTCTGATGAGTGGGTGCTCTCTGCTGCACACTGCAAAACAAAGTAAGGACGATGACCACTGACATCTTCTTCATCACTTAATTCTTGTGACTTTCCCTTAAGCTGGTTCTTTAGTGGGGGAGCAGCAAGACAACTAAGAAACCTTAAAGATGGCTTTATTTCTTTCAGGTCAAATGTAGAAGTGCGGCTGGGAGAGCACGACCTTTGGGAACCTGAGGGGACTGAACAGCACATTATGTCTGCCAAGTCTATTCGCCACCCTGACTATAACTCCGGCACACAGGACAGTGATATCATGCTGATTAAACTGAGTCAACCTGCCACTCTGAACAGCTACGTACGCCCTGCTAAGCTTCCTTCCAAGTGTGCCAGTGATGGGACAATGTGCCAGATCTCTGGATGGGGGAGTCTTCGTCCCAGCAATGAGGGCTGTGAGTTACAGAGAGACAATCTGACATTGTGAGAATGCTCTGTCATTATTGTACACAAAAACATTGATGCATACTCTTTTTCTGTCTTTCCCAGCGAGGTACCCTGATAAGTTACAATGCCTGGATGTCCCTCTCCTGAGTGATGACACATGCTTTAATGCGTATCCTTTCCAAATCACTGAAAACATGATCTGTGCCGGCTATCTGGAGGGAGGGAAGGACTCCTGTCAGGTAAAATAGAGATCATGGCAGCTGTAACCCAAAACATTGAGTTTCTGCCAGTGAAGAAACTCAATCTTTTTTATCTTCAGGGTGACTCTGGGGGTCCCATGATTTGTGACGGAGAGCTCCAGGGAGTTGTGTCTTGGGGGCATGGCTGCGCTCTGAGGAAGAAGCCCGGGGTGTACACAAAAGTTTGCAATTACACCTCCTGGATCAAGAACACCATGGCGTCTGGCTGAGCAGCAAAGATATTACAGAATTCACTTGTGAACTGGAAACATCAAACATAAAGTCAACTATATGCTGTGCTGTGTGTGACATGTTATTTATACAGGTCTATTACTGTGAAAATGACAGAAGGTATCTAAGAATATAACATCTGCCATTCTCTTTATGTCTTCCCACACACAAACGCACAGAAGTGACTGCTTCTGCAGGAAGCTACACTTGTCACACAGACTTTACTTGACAGACAGGTGTTTTGCTCGGCAGGCGTCTAAAACAAGAGTGCCATTAGTGTCTGTGTTTGAAAAGCCACTTGTGCTCAGAACCATAATTCATAGCTTCAGTAAGCGTGACTGTAAATCAAAGTGAAAAGTGTCTAATATATTGTGTAACAGATCTAGCTGCCTCCCGTGCTGTCACAGTATTTTCCTCTACGAGACTCAGAATGACTTGACAATGAATGGGCAGTTCCTTGCTCGAGGATGCCTCAGTAGAACACAGAAATGTTGAGGAACAAACCTGACATTTACAGTCAGCCGATAGTAAATCACCATGGCAGAAAATGCTGCTACACTGCTCTCTGTGGGTTGAAACTATAAAACATGTCGAACACTCTGCCCACACTCCATTATCCCTGATTATGGAGCACTGCTGTCCAGTAACTTCGCTGTAGTTCATCAAAATTGAATGAGATTACAGTTTCTATGGATTTCTATTATAGAAATTGGTTTGGCCTGAACGTTATCGTTGTTTGTTTTTTGAGAAAAAGAGAAATGTAGGTGGACATTAGCAAGCAGAGCTTGGAGCCCTTACAGGAGCAACTCCCTGTTAGAAACGCTCTGTAACCTCTTTGGGGAAGGGCACAGACTGGCAAACAAATTGCATCAGTTGCACATATGAGAATACTCAAACACAAAATCCCCAAATGATTTGAGTGGATTTTGGTTGCCTGGGTGTGGCACAGAGAAGAGGAGTGAGTCACCAGCCATTTGCTTGACCACCGAATAAAGACTTAAAGAGGTTTTTGAAGAGAAGACTCACAGCCTATGTACAATAAATAGCTTTCATTGCTATGAAGCATGCTGGATGCTGCACTTTTAATCTTTTGACAACATGGCATTGGACAGGATGTTGATTCTGGCAACACAGAATTCCACAAACCATTTTTATGGGCTACTTATAAGCTATGGCAGCTTGGTAAAAAAGTCCTCCTTCTGCAGTGTCCTTCCTCCCTACAGTACATGTTCTTGATGTGGCCATAGGCTAATGCACTTTATCCCTCAGTGACTGCAATGATTAACTAGGGACATGTCAGATGATGCCAGCAGCTTAATCATGACCTTTTCATAAAAATTGAGCTATAAAAAGGAAACAGAAGCAAAGGAAAATAGCGGATTGACTGGGTATTCATCAATAACTGTGTGTAAAAGACTCAATAACATACCTCACACAGACATATATAAAAATATTTAATAGGAAAAGATAACAACATACTGGAGATGATGAATTCAAAGTGAAAATACAATTACAACAAATGCACATCATTTGCATCCGTTGAATTCATTTTCTATAGAGTCGCATATAACAAGCTGGCATTCAGTTGATGTCTTACAGTGCAGTACTGAAATAAAAGCTGAAAGATGTGGCACGTACGTCCAGGATTCATGAACTAGCATGTAGAATTTGAGGCTGCATCTACAAAACAAGATTTTTTACAGTACAGTGTTGTCAAGTACATGAATCTCGTGGAGAAACCCTACATGTAATAACATATCCATATCCACCGACACACATTGACTCGCACGGCCTCCATTTATGACATCAGCTGCCTGGTGACTTCTATTTGGGTCTGACATGAAGCATGTTGACGGCTTAGGCCAGCTCCTGTGGCTAAGGGTGTGGACCCTCATGAGCGGTCAACAGATTGCCCTGTAAAGAAACTCTCCAGGGATGTAATCATGGTTAAGTTAGCACAGTGGCAGAAACTCAGTGAACCAGTAAGGGGCAGCTTTAGTCCTCTGAAGTCAGAGATTAGTGGTATAGAACAGATACAAGACTTCCTTTTACTCCGTGACACCAGCTTTGACTCCTCTCCTACACTTCACGGGGGGGGGGGGGGGGGGGGGGGGGGGGGGGGGGGGGGGGGGGGGGGGGGGGGGGGGGGGGGGGG
>JAVQJD010008699.1:0-24162 GCA_036023655.1 Nannoperca australis | reverse complement strand
GGGACAGGGCAGCAATCCGTTCTTCTTGCATGTTTTTTCCATGTTTTTTTTTTTTATGAATTATGGAGGAAACCCCTAGTGAACATGGGGAGAACATGCAAACTCCACACAGAAAGGCCGAACCCAGGACCTTCTTGCTGTGAGGCAACCGTGCAGTACTGAGCCACCATTAAACCATATATGTCTGTAGTTGTTAAATGTATGTGTTCTAATCGAGAGGTGACAAGCTATTCTGTCTATTTAGATAATAAGGTAAAAGTAAGTGTATAAAATATTAATATTCATTCAGGTTCTGATGTGTGTGTTAGTAAAATGTGTTGTTTGTTGTTGTATTTGTTTGTTTTACATGTATTCAAATTCCTCGGTAATTGTGTGTGTATTGGAACACGCATTTGGAGTACTCAAAATGATCTTATTTTTCATTTGTAGCTATATTATGTAACACACGTGTGACTATATTGAGCAAAGTTTCTCTCCATAAATGTCAGCGTTAAAGCAGACATGATAACAAACGATCACTTCCGGTGACTACTTTCAAAATAAACTGAAGCAATCAGAAACGAATTGACTAACGTTTTTTCCCCCCCCAAGTGGTCCCAGTTTGAGACTACACAGCTCCACGTCCTTCCATGGGGAAAATACATGTATATCATCTTCCGGGACATTTCATTCAGCAATAAAATGATTTGTTTAATGTGGTCTGAAAGGATCTAACCATTCTTTTTTTTGTGACTCGCAAAATGTGGAAATTATTATTAACTACTGGTTGCATGGCTACTGATACACCAGCAACACGTGTGTGTTAACAGCAGTGATTTCGTCTTTTATTTCTTAAGAGTTATTTACTTAAGGGCGAGGATTAGGTCTCGTCATTTTACATAAAGTTAAGTGGCAACAAAACGCAAGTTTATTCAGAGGGGAACTAACATTTGTGCTTACTGTTGTTACATCTACAGATGCCCCCCGATGAGGCGGTGGTGTTTTTGACAGCCCACCGACGGAGCTTTGACGCCTCTGACTGATTTAACGAGTGTTGGTAGTGGTACTGTAAAGTGAGCCAACGACGTAAATAAAAGGCGAGGACGGGACCTGCTGTATAAACACCAAAGACTCCGACCATCAACACGAAGTTACATTAGCCGATTAGCTAGCACCAAAGACTCTGCTAGCATCTCGTTAAGCTAGCAGCAGGTAAGATTAGCCGGTAGCTAATGTTAGCTTTTCAGTGGACCCGTGTGTCATCAGTAGGAACATCGCTGGGCGATTAGTTTGAACAGCTTAATCTGAGAGGCTTTTTGTTTAACGTCATCCTATGATCTCGCAACGCTAGTTGTCTGTACCAAAATGTCCACCACTTCGTTGGATAAAGAATTACAGGAGCGACTAAGAGAGGCGTCTGCCATCGGGGATATCGACGAAGTGCGGACATTGGTGGAGAGTGGAGTAAATGTTAATTCACAGAACGAAATAAATGGATGGTGAGTGTTTTTGGACGAATAAATGTGGTCTTTGATACGTCAACCGCAAGCCGACGAGTGTTGGTTCGCTTCACAGATTTGCGTTTAATATAACGTTTTTGACGCTTGTTGAAAAGTTCATTATGTACATAAAAAAAGTACATAAATGTCCTGTTGGATAATATTTTGGGATGGTTTGAAGCAGTTTTCTAGTCACCTCAAAACGACAGAAAGGGCCGGTGACTTTGGCACATGGTTGTTCCAGGCATTAAACTGCCACACCTATTGTCATTACCTCAGATAGAGAGACAGTATTCTGTCAGCACATACATAAAACACATTGTCGTGTTCCTACAATCAGGTAAGTATGCAACATAACTAAGACTGTCTTGTCTGTGCCTATAAATAGCAATATAATATATGTTAGTATACAGTTTATAACAGTACATGTCTTGTCAGTGAAAACAAGCACAGGTGCTGTTCAGGTGGTGTACGCCTCCCAACTTCCTAGTTCAGTACACCTCCATCCCTGATGACAGGTGGAGCTATGTAAATGTCATTCTCAAATCATCTCCTCCATTGACCATCTTGTGAATTTAAAGCCATATTTACCAGCAGATATAAGTGTTTTGGTTCATTTAACCGTTTTGTCTCTCCGATAATCCCACCAGGACGTGCCTGCACTGGGCATGCAAAAGGAACCACAAGCTCATTGTGTCCTACCTACTCAATTGTGGCGCAGACAAAGAAATCCTCACGGCCAAGGATGAGTTGGCCTCACAGCTCACATCCAAACCAGAGATCAAGCGACTTTTAGGAGGTAAACTACACGTTTCTTGTCTTTCGTTGTTGCTGTATGTATGTGATGTATCCGTTGCATTCACAGGCCATGTGACATTACATTGACTTGTAATGTGCGGGGTTACAAGTGTTGATGGTATAACTGTGTCTGCAACTGTTTATGGTTTTGACGGAGACCTAAGCTGTCTGGGTTTCATTTTAAGTTGTTTTAAAGGAAATAATCCTCTTTTTTTATGCACATTATTACCATAGTTGAAGTGGAGGAAGTGCCTGAAGTCATGGAGCCTGAGTTGCCAATCATCCCCAACTACTTGTCTAACCCGCCCTTCATATATTCCAAGATGGATAACAAGTCGGAGATCATCCTGGCCCAGCACCTTACACAGAATGGTTCCAGAGAACACGATGAGGACACACAGAGCGATTCAGCCTCCCTTTCCCCAACTCATGAGCCTCAACAACCACAGAGCCTGCTCTCTGAAGGCCCCACTCCTCTCCCAAATCCCAGCAACCACAGCCCAGCCCAGGCGGGCGAATTCATTCCCGTGACTGAGCAAAACGGCGTGTCACCCAGCCTGGCCTCGTCCCACAACCACGCTGTCGCCAACTGCGCGGTGCCCATGGACCTGTCAGTCGAGCCGCACCTCGTCAACCATGCTGACTACCCACACGCGGTGGCGCACAATGGGACCACGTGCTCGCCTCCGTTGGCCTCGCCCAGCCCCAGCTTGGCCAGCAGCAGCGGGAGCCAGGTCCAGGCCCCGGTGGCCAGCGCTAACCCAACTGTGAGCCGGCAGCAGTCTATCCCACAGCAGCTGAGCTGCAGCCAGGCAGGTGGGCCCATGCCAGCCTTCCAGCCTTTCTTCTTCACCAGCACCTTCCCTGTCAATGTGCAAGGTTAGAGAGTAACCGTGTTCTATTATGTCTAACCACTTGTCCACACATACGAGTTAATTCAACTTTCGGGAAACGGCTATTAGCCTGGCTCTATCCAAAGGTGTATATATAAAAAGGCTACCAGCACCTCTAAATTTGATCTATTAACACATTATAGCTTTCAAACTGAAATGTAAAAAACTTTGTGGTTTTACTGGCAGTTTCTTGGCTGGGAGCAGTGACTTCCTGGAGCTGTTTTGTTGCCTTGAGGTTGCCAGGCAACCAGCGGAGACTCTTAGTAAGTGGCTGTGCCTGGATAAACACGGCTGCAAGCTTCATGCTTACAAGGCCAAGAGGGAGCCTGCCGCTCTGAGTCTGTTATGTGTAAACAGGGGTAAAGCTGCTGCTTATTTGTCAATGGTTTTCAGGTACGTGACCAATAACCGCAAAGTCATGCCAACTTTAATGTTTGTCTGTGCGTTGGCAGCGACCTTTTCAAACCAGTTAGTAGATGTAGCCGTTTCTCTGTTTGATGGCTGAACTGTCACAAGCTCACTAGCAAAAACATGAACATCTTCATTTTTTAAAGACAAGATGATCAAAGTTATGGCCACAAACAAGTATTTTATTTATATTTTTTATGTGCACGAGGCTGGTGAAACAGACTTCATTATAAATTGGACCACAGAATTGCCAAGATTTCAATAAAATTACTGATATTCCTTTCATACAGGAGAATCTTTCAGCACGAAAGGGGTATAATTAAATCATTCCATCATCGTATTCAAAAGCACAATATCTTTGTTAACGAAGAGGTATCACTCTGGCCCTTCTCTCTAGAGTTGGTGCTAAAGGTGCGTATCCAGAACCCCAACGCACGGGAGAACGACTTCATTGAGGTGGAGCTGGACCGCCAGGAGCTCACCTATCGTTCCCTCCTGAGGGTCTGTTGCCGTGAGTTGGACATCAGCGCTGAGCATGTGGAGAAGATCCGCAAGCTGCCGAACACCATGTTGAGAAAGGTATCCATACCGTACTCAAGTTTATGTTGCCGTCCAGTGTCACGTGCAGCGTTAGCAACTTACACCCATTGATTCCAAAATGCTTAGCTTGTAGTGCAAAACATTGATCTCCACTCCGTTTCTCCACTTCTGTTCATTTCCTGTAGAAGTATTCGTTTTCAAACTGTGAGGCGAGCCTCCTCAGACGAGCGTGCAAGAGTTGAAGGGGAGGCTAAGAAAGGCAGTGATGATACTTTAGAGCCCTTAGCGGTTTGCACTGCTGCAATTTGCTTCAAAAAAAAAATCATACTCCTTCTGAGTCATAACTCAGAAATCATATCTAAACACATGCAGGCATGATGCATGTAGTTTTAGAGCCGGCGTGACACTTTGAGGATATCGTTACTGATCGCAAATAAGCACCCATAAATCAAATTTTCTTCAGCATCAAAGTAATCCAGTGACGGAGTAAACTGATCCGCCTCTTGTCACATTGCTGCCTGTCCCGTTTTGTGATAAATGTTATTGAAACTTCAGTGTGTGTGTGTGTGTGTGTGTCTCTGCCTGCTTCTCTCTGACTCATGGCTGCACACTGCATGTCCCTAACTCTCTAATTAGGTTGTTTGTGACTCACTGAAACCTCCTCTACTCTCTGTTTACACTATATGTGTGTCATCACCCACTGCCTCTGACAAATAATGGCATATAGTGCCCGGTCCAAATGACAATAGTGAAACAGAAGCTGATTGATGGCTGCAACAAACCATTATTTTCATTTTTGATTCATGTGTCGATTTATTTATTGGATTAGTCTATGACATTTCAAAAAAAGTGAAAATATGCGCCACAAATTCCCATAGCAGCAAGGTGATGTGGAGTGAATCTTTGCCATTTTTGCTTGGTAAGTAGATACATTTTCAGATTTAGCGATTAATTTGAGCTGAAATGACGTCTGAAGTATCAAACGTTTGCTGGTTCCAGCCACTCACGTATGAGCAGTAGATGCTTTTCTCCGTCGTATGTGATAGTAAACAGAATATTCATGGCTTTTGGAATAATGAACAGACAAAATGAGCACATTTCATATTTGGGCTCTGGGAAATTATAATTCCACTTTTCTGACATTTCAAAGACCAAACAGTTTTCTGTCAGTTGAGAAAAGAAGCCCTAGTGCTCCACCATGTGTAGTTGTTGTACAATGAATCATTATACATACATTATACAAAAGCTCTTTGTATAGTTTACTCATGAAAATGAATAATTAGAAGGTGAACCTGTTGTTGATTTAAATGTTATTTTCTCTTCCTGCCCAGGACAAGGACGTGGCTCGGCTGCAGGACTTTCAGGAGCTGGAGGTAGTGTTGGAGAAGGCAGAGGGCCTGTCCCTTTTCTCTGGGACCGGGGGCCTAACAGACAGACCCTGCTACAACATGAAGGCCTCTCGCCTCACTTACTAGAGCCACCGCGGACGCCCGAGGTCTCCTCGCTTATGATGGGCTTCTGTAGCTACCCTCAAGTAACCAGAACTAGTTGCCTGCCCAGGTCCCTTGATACAGCTTTGTCCAGCTTTGGTGTTTCGCCAATGTCCTTACTGGGATTAGTTTTTTTCTGTAGCTATTGTCCTCTTCCCGTCCTCCTCCGGCCGTCCCGCCGCTTTAGTTTACCCAACCAGTTCTACGCGATTACTGATGCATGGTCTCCTCGATTATGTGCGAAAGTATTTGGGCCCCCCCTCTTCATCTCTTCCCCTCCTCCCACTGCACTTTGTGCCAAGGCTCCAGTGGGACAACAGAGGGAGACATTGGCTTGTCTTCCTTACGGACAGGACTTGAATGGGATTCTGCAATAGCCCTACATGGACACATCACCTATACTGGCTGTGGACTGTGGCCACAGAGGGAAAATGGTCCGATAAGACCCAAGAACAGAGGGCGACAGGAAGGATTTACATAACTTACTGATAAGTTAATCATCAGTCCACGGAGTAGGACGAGTTGCAGCACAGTGGACTTGAATTACTAGCAAACTGACCTATAGAGTGTTCTATTCTAGCTGGCGTACACACTTTCATACATGCTGTAGGCATAAACCTTAGTGTCTTTTCGGCAGAGGACATCCATTACTGGCCTAATTTTTTAAGTGGAGGTAATTTCACACCAGGTGAGACTTGGGTGTCTTCGGACTAATAGTACTTTTATTTGCTGACCGCACATACAGTATGCTTTAATCTAAATACACACAATCTAAGGACGGACACCTTTGAGAAGGAGTACTGGTTTCCCTACACATTTAAATCACACAGTCCAACACTGTGGATAAGACATACATAGTCTTGTTTGAATTGTTCTCTTTTGTGTCTTTTCATGTCAGACAGAGACTTCATTTATTTCATAGAGATAAATGTGCAGCAACTTGAAACTGGACTAATTTTCTTTTCTCTTTTTTTCTACAATGCGTTACCACTTATGTATCGCAGGGTGTGCTACACGGTTCAGTAAGCATAACAATAAAACTGTCAACTGTGAAGTATTTATTTTAAATGTTTGAGTTAAATTGATTCTTTCTAAAGAAGCATTGTGCTTTAGAGTAACAAGGCTGCCAGCAAAGTTTGCGTATGAGGCTCCCACTTGATTTATCATAGAAATGAAGACTTCTGTCCAATTCTTTCAGTTGCTGTCCTTCTGTTTTAACTGTGATTAGAATCAAAACCAAAAACTAACTTAGCCAGCAAAGATACTAACTGCAGAAAAAAAGCATTACTGCTTCAGAAAAGAATGCAACCTCGTTAGATTTTCTTTTTTCCGCCCCAAGAGAAGAGGAAGATGATAAGTAAGACAGAGCGAAGGACGTGGTGATCTGTGTTCGCGACACTGTTATGATTGAGTGCTTCCTTGCTCCTCCAACACCAATCAAATGATTATTTCCGACTATCTACACGGTGACAAACATTCTATTAAGCATCATAGAATACTGATTGACTATACATGGCTTCGGTTTGGTTGTTAAGGCCAGTCTCGTGTTGATTTTAATGATGTTAATGTTTTCTATTTGGTTGCTTAATCAGAGGTATTGCTGACTTTCTTAAACATTCTTATACTGTATATTAAGAGTTTAACTACAGGTTAAGAGGCAGCCATGTTGGGCTGGACGGTCATGTTTATGCTGCTTGCATCAACACTTTATATCGCTGTAACTGTCAGTGCCGGGGCTCGTTTGGGTTAAGCAGTGCAGTAGGCAGTCACATGTCACTCATGTCCTACAATCAAAAGGTTTCCTGCCCAGTGGTAACCGTTTACTGTTCAAATGTATACCCCAAGCTCTTACTGTATTTGTATGTTTTATGATGTATTTTTTATTCATTTGTATATTGTTTTTAAAACCAGCTAGGCCTGTTGTGTTTGTGTCAAAGTCTTAATACTGTGCAAGAAAGAGTTTGACAATGGGGTGAGAAGTGTTGAGAGGCTGTAGTTGAAAGTGCAATGGGGGGGATGTGTTTCAAGAAAGTTTGCTGTGAGAAAAAAGGACTTCCAAGAGTGCTTATTTTATGTTTCCAACTATGTTAAATGCTTTATTTTCAAGTGAAGTTGTGTCACATGTTTAAGGCAGGAGCTTGTTTGAGGACTCGGGACAGTGTGTGCAGACAAGGGATGATCCTAATGACAAATCTCCCCTAATTTTGATTAAACAGAAATTAAAATGTACACTAGTCTACGAGTCATGGCGGTAAACCACCGTTTGCTGAGTGTGGCTAACGTTAGCAGCGCTAACAGCAGCAACCTGCTCTCCTTGCAGGTTAATGTCTACATGCCCGTGCTGAATGTGGTTACGCATTGCTGCGGTCGAGTGGTTATATGCCAGTTAATTCTGGCACGGCCTTCATATCTTATTTTCATTTTTGAGATGGAAATACTGCCAAACCATGCTGGTTTTTGTCCCACTTTCCACTTCGCTGGTTTACGTCCGGGGCATTAGCCAAGGAAACGACATTTAGCTTTTACTTCTGTTTTCATGGCTATTGCTAAATTGGCTTTAGTTTTTCATTTTAGCAACAGTTAACTGGTGATGTACATGAATAAAATCTTAATTAGTTTAAGCAACTAGTATTTCTGGTGCCAATTAAGCGAAGGTAGAGCGTTTCATTGACTAGTGGACTAATCCTGCACATCCCCTAGTTGAGAAATATCCCCCCTTGGCCGTTGTGTTCCCTTGGTGAGTGAGAGCAGCATGTATAAAATGTTTTTTTTTATTTTTTTTTTATAGGATCTTTTGAATCTGTGGAAAGGAGACAAGTAACATTGTATTTGTGGGGTTGCTTATTGTTCTAGAAAAAGCAGAATACAGTTTGACTTAACCTATGCATTCAGAGTCTGATATTTTTATATACAGTACGTCCTGTGTACTTATACAAATAATCTTAGGCACTGTTAAAGGTGTGTTTTTTTCGTTCTCGAGGCCTGTATCTGTTCTTTGATAAAGCATGGTGAATCACTTGATCTCTTCCCTCTTTTTCTCTCCAACTGGCCACTTGTCTTCTAAAAGCATATGTCCATGTGACTAATGTAATGACTATATCGATGTACTGAGTTTGAGTGTGTTAATTCTCACTTTAAATGAAGGGACCAGTTACACGTGTTGTGTTGCTTTTGTTGCAGGTTATCCTGTGCGTGTACCTGCATGTTTGTGAGTGTGTGCGGGATGTTTGGCGTAAACTCCCCAATATTTAAATGAAATATATATTTAAGCTGAGAGCCACTAGAGGGAGCAGAAGAGCAAATATTGGCATTTTGATGAGCCACATACTGTATCAGAGGCTCTGCCACTTTAAGTGGTAATAATGATAGCTGTTTGGTTTGTTTGGATTTAATTGAGTTTATAAAAAATATTTCAACATTTATTTATTTTATTATATCTTTGTACTAAAATGCACCATTGTCTGGACTACCTGTGTGGTGTGCAAGAAGATGCACCTTCAGTACTCAAGCTCTCTTTCAATGCAAGTAAACATGAGGCCACAAATGTCAAGTCACCATCTCTTTTTCTTTTCTTGTCTTTTTTTTACCTCATGCTTCAGTGTGAGCTGAATGCTATTATTGAATACCAGATTTAAAACAAAAAAAAAAATCAAACTTTCAAAGTGTAATCAAAGGCCCAAATAAACTTAAATAATTTTGTTTTGACAGCCAATGAATGAGCTACTGAATATGAATAAAATCTAGTTTATGTCTCAACATACGCAGATGAGCCATAACATTATGACCACTGACAGGTGAAGTGAAGAACATTGATTGGAAAACTGGTGAACCAGCGACATGGTTATAGTCGGCCAAGGCCCACTGATGTGTGTGTGGAGCGAAGGCTATCCCGTGTGGTCCGATCCAACAGAAGAGCTACTGTAGCTCAAATTGCTGAAAAAGGTACTGCTGGTTCTGACAGAAAGGTGTCCGAACACACAGTGCATCACAGTTTGTTGCATATGGGGCCGCGTGGCCGCAGACCGATCAGGGTGGCTATGATGACCCCTGTCTACTGCTGAAAACACCGACAATGGACGTGTGAGCATCAGAACAGATCCATTCGTGTGGATGTTACTTTGACACGTACCACCTATCCAAACATTGTTGCAGACCAAGTTCACCCCTTCATGGAAACTGTATTCCCTAATGGCCTCTTTCAGCAGGATAATGCTCCCTGCCACACTGCAAAAATGGTTCTCAATCCAATCGAGCATCTGTGGGATGTGCTGGACAAACAAGTTCGATCCCCACAATATTGAAAAGTACAAAAAAATATATAGAAATGTCCAATATTGCATAAACTGATTTGCTGTACTGCGTACAATGAACTAATAGAACCAGAGTTATGAAAGGTATACCACAGATTAAACAGTACGGCAAAAGTTCTATAGACAAACCTTTATCGTCTCACAATATTGTCATGTTGTTTAACCCTAATGCAGTCACATAATCAAGATAGGTGTGGGGGTGTCACTGCTTTCATTTTTGAAAAACAAATTGTATTAAATGTGGTACTGACAGTAATTTAACTTCACTGGAAGATTTTGGGCTGCTTGTAAAGAAATCCTCGAAATGGAAATAAGGACGGTGTTACACGTTGAGGCATGTGTCTCACTGCACTGAAATGTAACATGATGAAAAATCCCACATCAAGCTGCTCTACTTGGTGCTCGGATTAAGATTTTATCAGATCGGTTTAGACTTCCTTTACACTGTTCATCACCACGTATTAGGTGCAATTTTAACACCAATAAATGGCATTTCAGGAAATGTTCTATATTTCAAAGCTCAGTACTGTTGTACCGTCCAGCTGTGGTTGTGTCTTTGGCCAGTTGATTCACTCTTGACCTACATTTGCACAACAAGCCAACGTTGTACACTCTGTTATGAACTTAACTAACGAGACTTTTTGTTATGTTCCCCTTCTGATTTAAAGAACATAAACAACATCTAAGTTATGGTCATACTGACACACTCGTGTATCTGTGAAATCCTTAACCTCTTCAGTGAAATGAATACAATAGGTGTTCATGTGGTGAGCAGATGTTCAGATCTGGACAGCACAAATATTACATAATCTGAGCCAAATGGTGTTGAGAAAGTTAAATGTGTGTGTGCGTGTGTGTGTGTGCGTGTGTGCGTGTGTGGGTGTTTGCAATCAAAATATATGGACAAAGGAATGTAAGGCAATCAGGATATATATACATTTTACTGGACGCCTGTGAATCTGCGCATGTATGCCTGGGTTCGACGTCTGTCCACTGGCATGTTGTGTTGTGTGTCTAGACTGGGGCTGAGGAATCAGCTTAGGGCCCTGCTGTGGCTAGACGTGTCTCTCTCCTTTGTTCTGGCGTGAGACACTCATAATAAGCTTAGTATGAACAGTCATAACACCTTCATTGTTTTGAACCAGCTCCGCCAGCTTCCCAGGCCTTGGTCATGAGCAAGAGAAGCTGTGGACCTGCACAGTCAAGAACCCCTAAGAGCATTTTGTAAATGGAGGCAGAAGGCGACGTTACTCATGGGTACGTGCCTTGGTTGATGTGCTTGGACTATGGCCCTTGGTGCAATTGGTGCCCCTCTATAAGAGGCATGCACACATCCCAACAAGCTGTGGGACCTTGTGCATGAGTTATGGCTCTTTTATCTGTGGTGCTGTTCATTCTGAAAATGAGTCATGAATCCACAGTTTAAGTGATTTGTCCTTAAATAATGTTGTGGATCGAGGATTGTCATCAAAGAAGAAATAAAAATGAATCCTACAAAACGTTAATATAACACAACATTTCGGTGAATATGCTAATTTGCCTTCTGGCGTTGAGTTAGATGAGAAGATTTATACCACTCTCATATTTGTCCATTCAATATAAGGCTGCAGCCAGCAGCCGGTTAGCTTAGCTTACCTTAAAGATGGGAAATGAGAATTGTATTTAATTAACGCGCGTCATATGCATGCATGTGTATATATATATGCGGCAATATATAGCGTGTTCATTTGTGAGTTATAAATATGATTTGTTTAGTATGTACAAAACCCAAAGTGCAAAAATGACAATTTACTGTTTTATGGGGTCGTAGGCACTGTCTCCACTGGTTGCCTGACAACTGTTCACACAGAATGATGGAATGGATGAAATGATGGAAGAATTTCAGAAGGTACTGATGACGTGTAGACTGGTCTGTTGTGATGTAACACCCTTAACAATCCATGTGACATTAATTAAGACCTGTGAGACAGTGTAGGTTATAGCCTCCCTACGTCATTGTTGTCCTTGAGCCCTTGAAACATTTCTCACAGCATGTATAAGGGGGACAGCCGGACAGGATTATTGCATCCAACAAGTCTATTAAGATTCAGTTTACCTTCAGGGTGGCAGACAGGGTCGCAAACACCAGGATCAAGAAGCTTTATGTTGACGGTTAACCACAAATCTTCATATTTGGGGAAAATAAAGATTAAAGGAGGCATCACTTGAGTTGCAAAGTTGTTTTGAACTTGGCTCAGAAAGATGGTGATGGTGCACAGAGAAGGTCAAAGTCAAGGTCTGTTTGCAGACAATACATGTGCTGAGGGCAGATAGACTGCGCCCCACGTGGGGTCCATCTTTTGGCTTTATTCAATATGTGACATGCCCCGTAGCCCCAGCGTCGGCTATGCTGGGAATGCAGGGTCTTGAGGGGTGAAGGTTAGGGGTGGAGAGCCTGAGGGGGCGAGTTGGTGAGCAGACACTGAAAACACAGCTTGCCTGTGTTTGTGCATTTGCCTGCAATTAAGAGCGTGTGTGTGTGTGTGTGAGAGCGAGAGAGAGAGAGAGAGAGAAAGAGAGAGAGAGAGAGAGAGAGTAAAATGATGAATATTGATCTGTTTCTTCCATTTTCTTTATGCAAATCCTTATAAAACATGTGTTTACCATATTTACTATATATTTACATCTGTGTATGTATGTGTGTGTGTGTGTGTGTGTGTGTGTGTGCCTGCCTATATGTTTTCAGAGAAGGCTCACAGACCAGACTAATGCTACAGGGTTCGGCCTGGAGAGCACTGGGCCTCTTTGGGCCCAGCAGGGACTCAGATTGGAAAGCACAGATTCCATACTCACACTCACTCACATTCACTCACTCACACACACACACACACACACACTCACACACACTCTCACACACACACACACACACACACACACAACAAGGCTACTAAAGATAAAGGCAGACCGCCTTTTTAACGTTAGCAAAATATGTTGTATTTGAGCTTATTGTGTTGCTACATTACTATTAGGCGGTGTCACTGTTTGGTCGGAACTGTAGTATAATCCTTTTTTCTTTTTTCTGTTCATGTTCACGGCCAAACAGACCACCAGCCTATTTGGTTTGTTTTGAAGCCTCCTTTTCTTCAACATTTCCTGGAATTGGCTTTTGAGGAACAAGCCGGTTTTCCACAGTATGATATCAAGCTGTCTGTACTACTTGTGACTTCTTACATGTCAATATTGTGATAACATGAGCCTGATGAGCCTTGAACCTAATTGTATTTCCAATGTAGAATGCAATATGACATGCTTAAAATGTTTCTTATCTGTGTTATCACTAAACATACTACACTATATTCTAACACAGACAATGCTTTAAATATGATATGTAATGTAGTAACTAAACCCAAATATGGCCATAGTTTGAGTAAGGGATCTATAATGTTATTAATTAATTCAATGTAATATTTGTTTGGCATTGGCGACAGAGACATGTTGATCAAGTCATCATGATGTGTCAGGTTGCACCTGTCCACAGTGACAAAAAATGTGGTTATAAACTGAGCCAGCACATTGGAAAATGTAACATTTCATATCATATTTGCATTTCTTTGTGTACCATATGCGCATGCAAATGCAATTATACAAATAGCTATCCATCAATAATACATAATGCAACCACCTCCACACTTAATTCTACTCAGTAATTTAAATGCACCATTGCACTATTTGGTTCCCTTTTGCGGCAGAAGTCCAACCAGAACGGGATCCACAAGTAACAAAGACTAGAAGAACTGCACTGAGTTTGGTGCCATCTTCTGGAGACTGACATTCTTTTCAGATGGACAGGAGTGACTTTACAGGCAACAATCCTAGATGTCATGCAGCATTTTTAATGCAGTGTTTTTAATGTGATGCATGTGACAGAGGATACAAACCCAAAGCATCTCCTAATATGAAATACTACACAATAATAAATACTGTCTAAAACGTAAAATTAAGTCAATGAACACTGACACTTGAAAATAAGCCATTTATATACAGTCTATTCATTTTTTTTAATTTTTATATGTGAAGATCCAAACTGTTTAGTTCGTGCATACATTTTAGAATAAATGTTATCTACTATACCTTATAGAGTATAGCTAAATATCTCTTTCTCCTTTGCACCGACTTAGCAAGCTAAGGGTTAACGCAGCCAGCGCCTTGCGCACAGGTGTCTCGCCAGTCCTCTGTGAGACAGCGCCTGCAAACTGCTGGCGAACTTTTTTTCTTTAATTAAGTTGATCATAACTGTAACTCAGCCGGGATTTGCTGTCCAACTGGACAGGCCACTGTAATTCATGTAGTTAGATCTTAAGTAGGTTTGCACACCGCAGTCCTAATCTCTTGCTACTATTAAACGTGGGGCGACTAACGTGGAGAGCTCTCTACATCGAGACCGGTCCCGCACGCTCCTCGTTTCGTTATTTCTATGCTTCATCCGTGGTTAGAAATTTCATTTCGCGACAGTTTGAAGACAGTTTAAAGAGTTTTTGAAAACTTTAAAATCGTGTTAAACCTTTCAAGATTTTTTGGTATTCATTCTGTTACGCGCCGGATATGTGGTGGATGCTGTTTCCCCGATGGATTTGGTTTCTTCTGGGACATTGTTATGCTATATTTCTTTATATGGACAGCTGCAGTGTGAGAGCGATGCCCATGTCTGTGGCAAAAGTAGTGTATTCTCACGCAGGTCTGTGCCCAAATGACCTGAACCCCAACCTGTGGGTGGATGCTATGAGCACCTGCATGCGCGAGTGTGAATCTGACCAGGTGAGTTGACCCGCAACTGACGGTGTGAAATGTGTAGACAATAGGGCATAGATGCAGTTCGGTCTTGAGATGTTACAAACATACCAGTGTCACAGTTACCAACAATTCCTGTTTTCCTTTGCATTGTGCATGAGTTGCTGCCTGGGGGGTTAAAAACATAGAAAGCATGAACCCTGTTCAACTAAAATAATCTAAGTGGTTACGTCATTTTTTAACTAAATGTACTTCCTTCTAAGTTTTATTCATGCTGTGTCACATCCTCAATGGAAACACGCATTTAAAGAACCCTCTGATCTAAATCCATCACAATGAAATCTGCAGGTAATGTTTTGTCCAAAAGAATTTGATCAGAATCAGACCAATTGTTTTCAGTTTTATGTAGTATTTTATTTCAAACTGTAAAAAATAAATATATATATATGTTGATATGTGGTACAAAAGTTTTCTTCTTCTCCAACTTTAGGACTGTGAGTCATTTGAGAAGTGCTGCCCTAATGTCTGTGGTAACAAGAGCTGTGTGGCAGCACGCTATATAGACATCAAGGGCAACAAGGGCCCTGTTGGAATGCCAAAGGGCGCCACCTGCGACAAGTTCATGTGCTCTCAGCAAGGGTCCGAGTGTGACATCTGGGACGGCCAGCCTGTTTGTAAGTGCCGGGACCGCTGTGAGAGAGAACCCCACTTCACGTGTGCATCTGACGGCATGACATATTATAACAAGTGCTACATGGATGCAGAGGCCTGTTCCAAGGGTATCTCTATCTCTGAGGTCACCTGCAGGTAACATGTTAAGTATTTTAGATCTCTACAATTTGTTTTGGGTGTGATGAGGTAAAGTTGTCTTGTTTTAGTCCTCAAAATTAAGACTTTGAAAAACACAACTCTTTTCTGGCTGTAGCATAGAAAAATTCATGTATTCTGTGTGCAATATGTTAATGTGGTAATTAAAGAAGTGCCATTGACATATCATGGCTCTGACTGATTCCTTTCTTATTTAACCTATCTACAGGTTCCACTTGACCTGGCCAAACACCAGTCCAATCCCCGCAGAGACCACCTTACATCCCACCACTGCCCTCCAGACCACCCTCCCAGCTGACATCCAGCTGCCCAACATACACAGTGGCCCCACCCAACAGGCTGTTTTTGTGGGTGAGACAGCTAGCTTCCTGTGTGAGGTATCTGGGAAGCCACGTCCGGAAATCACCTGGGAGAAACAACAGAAGGGCAAAGAGAACACCATAATGAGACCTAATCATGTCCAAGGGAACGTTGTGGTCACTAACATTGGCCAGCTGGTCATATACAACGCGCAGCTTCAGGATGCCGGCATCTATACGTGCACAGCCAAAAATGTTGGGGGTAGTGTATCGTCACACTTTCCCTTGGTAGTGATAAAGAGGGAAGTGAAAGGTAACAATGCAGAGGGGAATAGTACCAACCTGCCGTTTCCAGCTGAAGAGTGCCTTAAGAGTGCAGATACAGATGACTGCGGAGAAGAGAGCATGAGCTGGTACTATGAACCAAAGAGGAACAATTGCTTCACTTTCACCTACAGTCAGTGCAATAAAAACCGTAACCATTTTGACACCTATCAAGCCTGCATGCTGTCATGCGGAGGAGAGCTGGCAGCTCCCTGTAGCCTACCGAGCCTCCAGGGGCCTTGCAAGGCCTATGAGCCTCGTTGGGCTTATAGCAGCAGCCTCAAAAAGTGCGAGTCCTTCGTGTATGGAGGCTGCGGTGGCAATGAGAACAACTTTGAGTCTAAAGAGGCCTGCGAAGACATGTGTCCTTTTCCGAAGAACCACAACTGCAAGATGTGCAAACCTCGAGCCAAGATGGTCACCAGCTTCTGCAAGAGTGACTTTGTGATCCTCGGGCGTGTGACTGAGCTGACAGAGGAGCAAGAGTCGGGCCATGCTTTGGTGACAGTGGAGGAGATCTTGAAGGATGAGAAGATGGGTCTCAGGTTCTTTGGCAAAGAGCCCTTGGAGGTGACTCTTCTGAACATGGACTGGAACTGCCCTTGCCCCAATATCACTACAGCCAACGGGCAGCTCATCATCATGGGAGATGTTCACAACGGGATGGCCGTGCTGCAGCCCGACAGCTTTGTAGGCTCCTCCAGCACTCGTAGAGTCAGGAAGCTCCGCGAGGTTCTCCACAAGAAAACCTGTGATTTCCTTAAAGATTTCTCTGCTGTCCAGTAGAGTCTTTTAAAGTCTCACACTTACTGAAAGTCATTTATGTTGTTTTCTGACTGTTCTAAGCTCCAGTGACCTCACCAGTTGACAAGTGACCTGCTGCCAGTAACAGCAAAGCTAGTAACTTATCTGTAACATTGGAGGTTTTGTTGCCTGTTACGGATGTTTTCTTTCCTTGTGTTGTTCCTTATTGCTCAGTAGATTTCAGAAAATCACTCCTCATAGTTTTTACTGTTGTCACTGATCATTTTTGTCAGTTGTTTTCATTCATGATGTCTTCACAGATGCTGTGTCAAGACTTTCCAAATGTCTCCTTCTTTATATTGGAATCAAGCTTACATCGTTTTGATGGCCACACCTAGGGTACGCTGTCTGGAACGGGCAGGCAGAATAGTATTAGTATAAAGCATTTACCCTGTACAAAGTATTTAATCTTTGTAACTGTTTACTAAAATGGCATTATATATTATATATCTCTCCAAATGTTATCTTGAGTACACTAATATCCCTCATTTAGCAGCATGTTTTAATATGATCGCTACGTTTGCTTTATGTTTTTGTGGGTTATCACAAAATAGACATTGTGTAACATCTGTCCAGAGCACTTGAGCTCACAGTTTGAAGCCTCAGTTTATGTACCAGAATCAAATAAGCTCTTTGGTTCCATGTTTTGTGGAATCTGTTTTGATAAGTTTTAATTTGCAATACAGAATATGTATGTGGACTTCTGTACTTCGTATTTATTTTTTCTTGATCTATTTCTTATAGGGCTATGGCCAGTGGGCTATAGGGCTATATATATGGATATGGATATAGGCAGAATGTTATCTAATTACATAGAGAACAGACATATTTTTATGTTATATATTAGTGTTAATTAAAACATTTATTGAATATAAAAAAAATAAATAAAAATGATTTAGAAAATACCACAGATGTCCTTGCTTTGTGATGTTGTTGTGCTGTTCCTTGTGTTAAAGACAAAATACCCAACATGCCCACATCTAATCAAAAAGCTCATGCGGGCAGTGCATGTGATGTTCTGTAGTTGACATCCCTCCATCCATGTCCTCCTCCTTCCACTTGTATTTCACAGACACAGGGCCTAGTCTGAAGCAGGTCACATTCCAGCCCAGCTGTGGTGGCCTGCAGAGCTGTGTGTTGTGTTGTGTCTGGGTCTGGGGCCCTCGCATAGCACACACCCCACCGGCCATCCATTGGCCATGGGCGGCCCCTTTCATGTGCAAGAGGCCGGGGTGAAGGGGAAGAGGAGGAGGAGAGGGATGTTGGCTGATTCTATTTCTTTCACTCACTCAGTTGGCCATATGTGTGTTAGAGGGCCATAATCGAGATCTGAGATAGGAATGGAAGGAGTAAAAAGCCAAGTAAAGTTATGGGAATGTAACCTCTGAATTGGACTACTGTTAGGATAGAGCTTGATGCTCTAATTATTTCCAAATACCATAAAATCCTTCTGTAGATTTCCTAGCTTTGTTCATTTTGGTGCTTGTGGCTAAATCCCGTCGTGGAAGAGATTAAGATGTTGGAAAAACCCAAACTTGCATGAGAATAAAGGTGCAAACAAAACAGCAAAATTAGGTGAGACTCATCTCAGGGTTGCTGCTGGAGCTGTGGGAGACCAGCGGAGCCTACAGGAAACAAAACATAAGGAGCCCCTGAATGTTTTCCCCCTTCCCCCCCTGCCCTTATATCCCCTTCTATAACCCCCTTTCTCAGCCCTCTTCCTCAACGGTCTGCCCAATCAAACCAACAGACAGCCAGCCTTGGGTGGCGACCTCTAACCCTGCTAATGAAAAAGAGGCCACCAAGGAAAAGACCACTTTCATTAGAACTGTTGACAAGTGTTAAGTGACTGGCTGAGCTCCAGACTAGCTCTACACAGCCCCCTTGATGCCCTACACATCACAGGCGGCTGTTGATTTCAGTATCAAGTTCACTTAGAGACCACCAGCCAGGCAGCCTGCCAGACAGACCATAATAATAAGCCAGACAGTCGCAGGCACAATGGGGGGGGGGAGCACAATGCCCTCAGTGACACAGCATCAGTGAGGAGCTCAGTTCAGAGAAAAGGTTGACTTTCTTTCAAGATAACTTATACACATTTGCAGATTGTCTTTCTCAGGAAATGGAAATGGTTTTCACATAATGTATGCATGTACATCATGACTCAAACCTGGATGAAAAGTCAATTTAAGAAAGATAACCTGGCGCCTACATTACCCAAAATGCAACTGCAGACAGTTTGGTCAGAGCAGAGATGAGGAGCGCTCTGGTAAGATCACTTTTCTCTAACTCCACACCCCCAAACAGGACCAACAAAAGGCTTAACACAACTCATACTTCACATATGAAGTAGTACTCCCCCAGGCCTGTAAACAGACTGACTTTGATTTGTTAAATGGAGTTCCCATCTAATTTTCCATGGTTTCTCAGTCAAACTTCAAGTTATTCCTTCTAAGATGTGATACACCAAATATCAAAGAATCATGTGTGTCCCCGTCCACTGTGGTGAATCACTCCACATACAACCTGCTGTGTGTATTAAGAAACATTCACATTGTGAGACCAGTCCACAGTGAAATATTATTTTTCATAACAACTCTAAAGGCATTGATTTATTTGCACTTTTAGAAAGAAGGAGAAATATTTTAAGGTAGAAAAAAGCAGAAAATATGGATAAAAAGAAAAAAAAAGGGGGGGGGGTATGGAGCAGACAGCATGTGACAGCTACCAATGATAACTGAATAGATGGGTGAGTTATTATTGGTTTTTCATACCATTGAGACCAGTGTGCTGCACATTATGTTAAAATATATTTGAGCCAAAATATTTGACATTTTCTACCCATAATTCAACTGAACTCATTTCCAGATCCAGCATAGTTATTGACATTAGCAAAACATTACTGCTTTTTGTGCAATTAATGACGTTGTCCACTGGATGGCAGCACAATACTTAACAAAGACGTTGAGTGAGATCACTGTAAACTGTTTGTTTGAATATGTCTTTGATATTTGTCATATACTTGTGTCCAAAGTTTCCATTCATGAGCATCCATTGATAGTAATTTACCGTACAGCAGAAATACATTGTAGAAAATGTAGAAACTTTTCTTATATTTTGTTATCATCTGTTTAGTCCATTTAATTGATCCATCCATATATATTCCATATCCATATATTCCTTCTTAAAGACACGAAATGAGAAAATGTCATTGTTTCAGGAATGAGGATCACTAGAAAAATAACCCTTTTTTTACTTGAAAGGACACATTCTGATATTTAGGAGCTACAAATACACAAAATAAGTAGTTATGGTGAAAACTTTACATCTCAGCTTACAAACATATTTTATTATAATTTCCTATTTCTATAACACACACACATACACACACCCACAGTGTCACTTGCTGAATGAATGCCTCCACAAGCAGTCAGCCAGATGGTCTGGTAGATTGTGCCCAATGCACTGGATGTGTGTTAGTACTTGATCTGTGCAACCACACACACGTACGCACACACTCAAACAGTTTCAATAGCATCTTTCCAGGGCACAGCTGGTCCGTGTGTTGCGTTAGACAAAAAAAAAATTGCCAAATGAGAAGGGTTGAAGAGGGATAGGGACAGAAAGACAGAATGTCATAAATTACCAAGATAAAATGCGGAATACCAGCGCACTATGCTCACATACTAATAGGAAAGAACAGATAAAAGTGCAGGAGGTGGGAGGGAAGAGAGGGGAATCAAGAAGAAGAGGACAGCGGGAGGACATAGAGGGTGTAAGGGTATGAGGGGAGCTGGGATGAGTAAACGATGAAGGCAGAAGTTCATAGTAGCATAAGGGTGTAAATTGTCCAGAACATAAAACTGCTGCTGTCGACTCTAGGGAATTATTTTTTTCCCCCTTATCTTCCTGCTTTCTAAAAATAGTACCTGCTCAATGTAGGGGGAAACTAGGACACTGTTACCTCTCACATCTCTGTGGTGTATCCATACCCACTATATTAAATCTTGGAAATAGATAGATAGATAGATAGATAGATAGATAGATAGATAGATAGATAGATAGATAGATAGATAGATAGATAGATAGATAGATAGCAGCTGCATTACAACCATGTAGAAGATTCATAACATTCTCCATGCACCCTCGTTAGCGTGAATAATGACCATGTTATTGAAGAGGAATAGTAATTTTCTCCATGAGGTTACAGCATCGCATCACTGAACAAACCTGTGCCCTCTACTTATCTAATATTGAGAGGCATGTACACTGAATATCACTTGAGGTTTTAACATATTGTACATGCAAACAAACACAAATACAGTATGCTGATGTGTAAAAATGAAAACCAGTACAGAATAAAAGCAGAAGGAAAACAAAGCACTACCAAACTGCCACAAAAATAAGCCATCATTGTAAAACAACTGACTCCACCAGTCTATGAACATCACTGACAACTTTTGTACCAACTACATTACCATTTATGTGTGTGTGTGTGTGTGTGTGATAGATTGTAGAATATAGTTAAAGAACTAGCCTTAGGCCGCTAGCCATCATCCACCATGACACACATGTTCACATATGCATACACATGCACATATACTTACACTCGTTTTGATTCATGTCATATACATTTCATGTACACACAAACGTATTCTGCACACACACACACACCTTCCTGCCACCCATTTCCTGTTTGTATGGACAAATTCCATCAGTTGGAATTTGAACAGAAATTCAGAGGAAATACAGATACAGACTTGTCTGATGTGTGTCCACAAATCTATTGTCGATTTTTTGACATTTTAAATTTTGTCCAAATACATTTTTCACTACTCCTACAAATTCTGAGCAGTCATCATCAAATTTTGGCACAGAACCTTATTGGACCAAGCCGGAAAAAGTTATATCTTTTATATTTCATATAGTTTTGCTAAAGCTGGTCCTCAAAGTTTGCTCAAATGCTGTGGGCAAGGCTTATATAATAAAAATGTCATATCTCCTAACACTTTGTGCTATTGCACCACATTTAGTGGACATGTATAGATATGATGACAGATGTGGTTTCAGCAGCAGCATCTAACTATAAAAGAAGGAATGTCTGTCTATCTGTATGTATGTATGTATGTATGTAGGGTTGTTCTTCACATATCTCCAGAACCGTTCATCCGATCGACTTCACACTTGGCGAGTGTATCGCTGAGGACCCAAGGAAGTACAGTGTAGATTGTGAAGTTGATTGGATGATGGTTCTTTAGAACGCCAAAGGAACCGCAGTTCTCGACAGTGCTGCAAGCAGCACGTCTGGGGGCCAAGCAATCGCCTCTGGCCACGCACTCTGAATGGCTACGCCCCAAACGAGCACTGCACTAGTAAATGAGAAAGAAAAAGAGACACTGAAAAAGAGAATTTCCGAACAGAAGTGAAACAGCAAGAGAGATAGAGAGAGAGAGAGTGGGGAGTAGCCAAAAAAGAGACAGAGAAAGGGAGGGGGTGGGGATGAAGGGATGTTTAGGACAAAATGTTCTAATCCCAAACCAACATCACAGAGTTACTCAGGGATTTCACATTGTTTCTTTTTTGGGACGAGGACCGTTGTCCTAGTGTGACCCAGCAGAACGGCAGCAGAGATCTGCTGCTATCAGGGGAAACAGGGAAATATCAATCCACTGTAGGTGTGAATTATCTGCAACTAGATAAAGGGAAGGACACAGGAGCTAGGCCATTAGTGATACTTTTAAAAGGAAAGAGATGCTTTTATCAGACGAAGGACAGAGTTTGAGAAAAAGAGAGATGACCTTCTCACATCAAATGTTTCACTGTTAAAGTTGCTTACAGATGAGCTCATAATGACCGTCTCATTCGTTAACAGTCTTGCAATGTACTGTATGTTAGCGCACTTGGCCGAGAATTCGCTAACATTATGTATTTAAATAACAAAATGTACACCTCGCATGCTGTGTGATTCACACAGATCTCATAGCCTGGCATTATGACTTTAAAGTCGCCAAATGTACATTTGAAATAAAACATTTCGAATCTCTGATCTCTCAGTTCATGCGCACAAGAAAAATTCAAACCAGAGGTCAGTCTGTATTTGTTCATGTAGAAAATACACCAGGCCTTTCCTCATTGACACAGACCACATGGCTCTGCAGTCACTGTAAATAGCACTCTTTCTGCTTACAGCCACAATGACTTCACAGCCCCTGTAGCTGTGGCACCTGAGAGGCCAATGGATGCAAGTCTCTGCTGAAATGCTATAAAGCTCTGCAGACACTGGAGGGAGTGCTAGGCTACTGTCTATCACAATGAGTTGAAGACAGAGAATGTTACTTAGGACAGTTTGTCTGAGTTGTTACTCTAAAGTCAGTTAGTTGTTCTTTATAGAGACAAGCACCGACAAACCATTTAGACTCTGAAGCAATGATACTGAATGTGCCAAACAGAAGGGACATTTATTTTTTAATAGGGTGAGAGTAAAATATCGGTTATTGATATCCTTATTTAAATGCACCAGATAGTCGCTAACTGTGTCTGTCTACTGTTAGGTGCTTATCAGTGTTAATTGGGTTCTTAGCGATTTTTCACTGAAAACAGCTGCCTGCTGAGAACAGTAAGAGTGAACCAAAACAGAAAAGTTGAGGCCAGATAGCTAAACAATGAGCTGAAATTCATTATAAGGCTTGATCATTCTCTGTAGGTTCATCACTACAAGCAACCACTTTCACATTCACATAAAAAAAATCTGATTCATGTTAAGTTTGGGACTCAGTCTGAAGATGTACCTTTTCGAAAGACTCACTAAAGATGGATTTCATTACACAGAAATCAGATTGCATTATTATCAACACTATTTGCTAAATGGAAAGAAATTCCAGGATTGCCCTCATTAAAAGTAGCCTGCTGCTGTGGCAAATATTTGTGGGATGCTAACACATTTTCCCTTAATAACGGATGATCCTGTGTTTCCTAGAGTAAAGGAAATGGGAAAGAAACAATGAATCATCATTAGTATGTAGCAAAGTCAATCCGCTCTAATCAATATTCACAATTAGGAACCTTCCAAAACCAATACATATATATATGCTAAATGCCTAAATGTAATATATATATATATATACACTACCGTTCAAAAGTTTGGGGTCACCCAAACAATTTTGTGTTTTCCATGAAAAGTCACACTTATTCACCACCATACGTTGTGAAATGAATAGAAAATA
>JAVQJD010008697.1:0-61335 GCA_036023655.1 Nannoperca australis | reverse complement strand
CCCATGACAGATGCAGGGGCGGGAATCAAATGACCGGCTTCTCCTTTCACCTGGTCTGGGAGCTCGAGCTGTGAAAGAAAGCTTTGTCCCCCAAACCCTTCATCGCCTCTGGAGGTATGTCCTGTGTTGTCCATACAGGAAAGGACTTTGGTCTCAGTGGAATTTTTGGGGCCCATGGGAAAATGTGAGTGTGTCAGGGGCCTTAATTCTCCCTCTGACATCTCCTCCCACAGAGCATGCTGCGTCATGAGGGTGGAAATTCAAAAGGAACCTTAGACTGGCTATAATTGGTAGTTTTATAATCTATGTATCATGTGGCAATGTGAGTGGGGGGGTTGCTTGTAATGTAATCTACCTAACCTCGTCCGGCAACTCTGTTTTCAGCTAGAAAAGCTCCAAATACCTTCTGCACATGACTTTCTCATCTCCAAACGAACAGACGGACACGGTTAGCAACTAGCTGCCAAACATGTGGAGCATTTAGCTGCTAAAGAGCCAGAGATTTCCTTCAGGCGTTGGTCGAGGCCAAAAACAGATAAATCATAATGTTGTTCTGTAATTGCTGGATGTGTAAATAAGCAACTGTTTGCTAACAAGTTCAGCATATCAGGCGATGACATGTCATTGTTGTGTTCACAACTTGTTCCAGCTGCCCCCAAGTGGCCCAAAAAATATATTTGACCTGACTTTGAAGGGTGAATATTGCAAGAATAAACCATTTGAAGACATAGAACACAGCTTTACCTCACCACACACAAAAAGACATCAGGTCATTTCATGGATTTTGCTTCTATTGTTCAGATAAAGATGGAAACGTTTTGGATGCCTCTGAGTGTGTGCTTGTCTGCTTTTGTCTGCACTCATAAGACGGCTTCAAAAAACATCAGAGAACAGTGCTGCTGCGAACAGGGCATCACAACCTAAGAACAAAACCTCTGTAAAATCAGATCTTTATCCCTTTAGTCCTTATGTGTCAACACTTGCATTCTGCACCGAGATTAGTTATTAGTGTGTGTTTCCACCACAAACGTGTTGGGGCCCCTTCACTTTTACATGCCTGTGACCCACAGACTCGCTGGGAGGAGTGACCCGGAACGAAACCCAGTAAGGCAGGTCAGATGTCCGTTTGACACACTCTCGGTGGGGGGGACAGGAGGGGCAGGAGCTGGGTCAGATAGTAAGCAGGTGGGATGATGCACGATGAGTCACACCAGGCTTATTTACAAAAGCTTCAACACACACAAACCTATGAGTGTGGCATTTAGTGCCCTTTTTTATGCAATGCACCCACACTGACACAGGGAAACACAATTTGTGTTGCTAGTTGTGGGTGACAAACCTTAGTATTGCTTTGCTGCTGTATTGTACTTCAATACCACAAACAATTTAACAATGTTAACAACACTCATTCATTCCATTCATTCAACATTCATTTTATGTTATCATCAAAGTACCATTATCACATTTCACTATGCTCACTTAAGGGAAACAGTTTCTCTTAAGAACCATTGGGGGAGCTATTGTTATATGAAAGTACATCCCATCATAACCATTATAAGATACTGCCGAGGGTTACAACTGACATTAGATAGGCAAATATAATGTAGCAGTGCCGTGGGGTGGTCTTTCAGGACAGTTAATATGACTCCACATTTATACAGAATTAACATCACTGTAACCTTACTGTTTTGTTGACAGTATATTAATATATGTGGAAATAATAATAATAAATGCAAAGTTGATACATTTTAAATGTTATTCTTTTCTTTTTATTGAAACCCAATATAAGTACTGAGTGGGATCCATTCCCTTTGTTATTATCTGGGCGTGCACATTTGATAAAGGTCACAAAATCTTCAGATGACCATGAAACATTCATATTACACCAAATATAATATATAATATTATTATATAAATTATAATATAAATATTTCATGTTTATATATTATATGGGCTATGGCTGAACACACATATATTATTTTTGTCTCCTAAAACATCAGATAGAGATAGACCGACATACAGATAAATGTATACATACAGTAACATTAGCCCACGTGTTTTGGGTCAGACAGATCTCAGAGAAGTTAATCCTTTGATGAACAAACTGTTATAAAACTGAAATAAATCCAAAATAGACCCATTTTGTTGGTTTATTGTCAGTTCTCCCGGCTGTCTGAGTATCATTCCCTGGTTCCTGCCTGTAGGTTTTTGTGTTACATAAACCTTGGATCTGCTGGAACCTCCTCGTCTGTCTGCACTTGGGTCCCTTCCTGACTACAAACCGTGACAACTTGTTTTGCATAACCAATTTGACCTCCTACTCTACTCCCTGAGTGTAGCTTATCTGTATTGGTTTTCCTTGATTAGAAGCAGATAATAACACAGTGAAGTTATACAAGGACGTGGAATGTTTTGTAACTGATGCACCAACATTAGTGAAATTAATCTGACCACTGCTGTGAGTTTTATGATAATTTAATATTACAAGACCAAGTCAGGTGTAAGTAATGACCACCTCAATTTGTTGAAAGAATATTGGCAGAAAGGTATAAGGTATACTTCAAATTTCCATTCAAAAACTCCAAATGGGGAATTAACATAAAATATGATGTAATATTAACATTCTATTTCCCTCCTGGACAAAGATTAACTCTGAGTCAATATTTTGGGCCATTTCAAGGACAGTCACCTCATTACACAAACACATGTTTGATTAGATATAAATAAAAGAAATTTGAAAAAGTAAATGTTGCTGACTGTATATATTTTTCCACACGTACCTTTCCGATAATGCCCCAACAAATCATATCAATGCCTTAGATTTTTTATTTGCTTTTGCCAAAATAGATTTTTTTTCCAAATCAAAGTTTTGTAACTCAGGGTAAGTTTAAACTGGCTGTTGCAACATCTTCTGGTTATTGAACTGACTGAATAAACACTGAAGCAGGATAAATCTAAACTGCTGTGTTTTTACCACTCAGATAAATCACCTAAAATGGTATTATGGTAACATGTTTGTCTGAGCTAGTGTTGCTGCTGAATCTTTGAGGTTACTGCCACGTGACAAGGTAAATGTAATTATTTTATTAAGTATGAGTTTCAGTTTGTTTTCACATGCCAAACATATATGTCACTGCCAGCACATGAATAAGAAAACATTAGGATCTTTGGCACATTTTCTATTTAGGCCACTTGTTTTTTTATGTGGGTAAAGACACGAGCACGCCATATTTTCCTTCTACTAATTTTGAAACAAGGTAGGAAGCCGTGAGAAAGAAGCATCTGTTTAACCTCCACACTGGGTCTGTCATTGGTGCAGGAGAGAGAGAGAATTAGTATAAATACTGCCGGTGGGGCAGCAGGTGAGTATCCTTTTCTTGCTCTTCCAGGGAAAGCATGAAGATCTTCATTCTGGTGGCTCTGTTTGGGCTCGGCCTCGCCCAGCACAACCCCCACACCAAACACGGCAGGACCACCATCGTCCACCTGTTTGAGTGGCGCTGGGCTGACATTGCTGCAGAGTGTGAGCGCTTCTTGGGTCCCAATGGCTATGGTGGAGTTCAGGTATGTGAGGCTGGATGGCTTTTAGAGAAGAAGGATATGATGCCTTCTTTTTTTATTTTAAAATAAGGTCAATCAATAAATAATCAAGCTAGATGTTAAAGATGCACACGGCACATTTTGCACACACGTGGCTACAAAGGGCAGTGAAAAGCTGTTAAAATATATAATGTCAACATTTAGACATCATTTATTGTGTCATAAACGTAACCATAGAGTAAATCCCCTGCAGCTTGGGTACACTCTATACTAATGATATCAAATGGATCAGATAAGTAAACTATCAACAGGTAACTTTCTTCTTTCTTGCTTTGAATTGTACTATTACGTTTAGGTTCATCAGTTTCTGATTATGAAGAACGGCTCATATCAAATAAAAAAAACTTTTGTCACATCTTGTCATTTAATAAACAGCCTTTTTTCAAACAGTCTCTCTTTATCCTCTGTCTCTTCCTTGTCATTAAAATGTAAAGGGGTAATCCAATGATTCAGTATTGCACTTCCATAAAGTTGGAGCATTGAGACAGGTGTTAAAAAGAATGGTAAAAATAAAAGCATCAACCACAGAGATGTTCTGACTTTTAGTATGGGTTAAGCTCCAAAAATATTGCATCCTATTTCCCATAATGCATTTCTTTCTATATATATATATATATATATATATATATATATATATACCATCTCTTCTCAGCCCTCCCTACCTCCTCAATGCCTACTTTTTTCTAACCATACCTCTAGGCTTTTTGTTAACACGTTATGTCTCAAACTCAAGGCAGTTTTTCAAACATTACAAAGCTCCTCCAGAGCGACACTATACACACAACTGTTCTCCCAGTAGGAGTAGTACTCCTCATGATGATTAAACTGAACTTCATGTGTAAAATAGCTGGAGTGCCCCTTTAATAACTTCAGTATATTTAACAACAATCTGCTGTTTGCAGACAATTGTGCTAAAAATGATCATCACTGTAATGTTTTCCCTCTGTGTTGCTCAGATCTCCCCTCCAAACGAACACATTGTGCTGAGCGATCCCTGGAGGCCCTGGTGGCAGAGATACCAGCCAATCAGCTACAACCTTTGCTCCAGATCTGGCAGTGAGACCGAGCTGAGAGACATGATCACCAGATGCAACAACGTTGGGGTAAACTACATCACAACAGTGATTTAGAGAAAGGCATGAGGAACAATGTTCTTCTGTGTTTGACAGCACCTCGTAAATCCACAGCTTTGTACAAGACAAAAAAGGCTCACCAGATAGATTACATACACTTGACGTTTTATCCATCATCATTTAAATGTTTTTTAACAACAGGCACCTGGCAATTTAGAACAAAACACAGTTTTGAACAGCAACATTGTCATGAATTAATGGCTCTGTTTTGAGGAATTCACATTTTAATTTTAGACATTTAGTTTTTTTGTTTACAATGTTTACACCAACATTACAGTAAACCAATAGTGAGTGGTTTGACCTGAGAATGAACTTAATGTGTTAAGAAAATGAGCAAAAGTGAAGAGGGTTATGATGGAGGTGTTAATTAGTTGTGTTGTGCGCCTACACTCCTTCATCTACCCCACAGGTTAACATCTATGTGGACGCTGTCATCAACCACATGTGCGGTGCCGGTGGTGGAGAGGGAACCCACTCTTCATGTGGAAGCTGGTTCAGTGCCAGCAAGAAGGACTTCCCAAGTGTTCCCTATTCCGTGTGGGACTTCAATGACAACAAGTGCAAGACTGGCAGTGGCAATATTGAGAACTATGGCGATGCCAATCAGGTAATGAATGTCACTCAGAAACACTAATAGAACAGTAGTGTAATTTTTATTGCCATTTAACTTTTCAGAGTACTTTTTCACTCCATTCAAGGCAAATACAATCAACTGTTTAGTCAGAAGATTCCACATGGACCCTCTGTTTGACTTGGTGGAGTTGGTGTAAATCCTTTTTTGCTGCTCCAGGTGCGTGACTGTCGTCTGGTAAGTCTGTTGGACCTCGCCCTGGAGAAAGATTACGTCAGGGGCAAAGTGACCGACTTCTTGAACAAGCTGATTGACATGGGTGTGGCTGGATTCAGAGTGGATGCCTGCAAACACATGTGGCCCGGTGACTTGACTGCCGTCTACGGTCGTCTGCACAACCTCAACACCAAGTGGTTCCCTGGTGGCTCCAAACCCTTCATCTTCCAGGAGGTAAGATTTTCAAAACTGCTTTTTTCAAAGTTTTTCTTAATTTCAACATTGAAATGGTAAAGTCCGCAAAACAGAAGATAAACTATCGCCAGCAGACAACCATCATCTTCCATTAAAACCTGCTGTAGCATTATGAACATATACTGTGGATATATACGTCACCATGTTGAGTAAGTGGCTTCAACTATATTTGGTAGTTGTGTGTTTTACTGGTAAATTTTGGTGAACCATATAGGTTGGATGAACCTATTTGAAAACATTTAGCTGGCAACAACTCTTGCCAGTAAAACTGACTTGCATGGTTGGGCCTGCCCCAGCTGTATTCTACTTGCAAGCATGTGAGTGAATGAGTAACGACCTCTCACATGACCGCTATTTATAACTGATAGTGATAGTGCAAAACAGTCTGTCAGTAGACCACTGGGAAAATGAGCACAGAAATCAAGATGGCAAACACATGCATAATGGGAGCAGGTGTATTTATTCAAAGAGACATTACAGTAGTTGACAAGAGCCTGCATAAATACAAGTGCTTTAATATACTGTTAAAGGGTGAAGCTGAAGGTGCTAAGCTCCAAAAACAAAGGTAGTAGACTGCAAAAACATTTTGTGATCTCAAAAACAAGTGAGCTCTGTCTTCACCAACAGCATGAATGTGTAACAGTGGAATCTTGGTTCTGCTGAATCAAAAAAGCGTATTAAAATACGTTTTGTCAATCCACAAACTGACACAGTGCAGTTAATCGAAACCATATATACTTTGAATAGTATGGATGATGTGAAATATGTGTTGATTTCTTCCTAGGTTATTGATCTGGGAGGTGAGCCCATTTCAACCAGAGAGTACTTGAATCTAGGAAGGGTCACTGAATTCAAATATGGTGCCAAACTGGGAAATGTCTTCAGAAAATGGAATGGAGAGAAGCTGCTTTACACCAAGTATGTGTGTTTGTGTTGGTGTGTCTCAATCACACAATAAACGGATATATTAGAATATTAGCTGCAATCCCATTTGCTGCATAAATTGCTGGATTGAACAAATGGTGTCTTAATAGTGTTTCTAGTGACAAAGTGTTTCACAACATAATCCATGAATTATCACTGACTACAACTGGTGCATATTAGAGTTTCTGAATTAAATATTTTGAGGTAAAATTTTTAGAAGATTACGCCTCATTGATACAATTGTATTCTTGTTTGCAGGAACTGGGGAGAGGGATGGGGTTTCATGTCCAGCGGTAATGCTGTCGTCTTTGTTGACAACCACGACAACCAGAGAGGCCACGGAGCTGGTGGTGCAGCTATTCTTACCTTCTGGGATTCCAGGCTCTACAAAATGGCTGTCGGATACATGCTGGCCCACCCATATGGTGTAACCAGGGTGATGTCAAGCTACGAGTGGAACCGCCACTTTGTCAATGGAAAGGTAGATTCTCTTATAAGTAGGAATGATGATACAATGCAATGTATAGTGTGTGTTTAGAACTATTATTTTTGTTAAAGACATTTATCCATTATCCATTATCATTATCTTATAGGATCAGAATGACTGGATTGGCCCTCCCAGCCATAGTAATGGATCCACCAAGCCTGTTCCCATCAACCCTGACCAGACTTGTGGAGACAAATGGGTGTGCGAGCACAGATGGCGTCAGATCAAGTGAGTCCTCTGGAAGCAAGAGACTGGGAGCTGTAATTTTTCACACAGAACATTATTCACTTCTGCTTGGTCACATTTACATTATACATTATGATTTTATTTTGTAATTTTTCCCCTTTAGGAACATGGTTATTTTCCGTAATGTGGTCAACGGACAGCCTCACTCCAACTGGTGGGACAACCAGAGCAACCAGGTTGCCTTTGGACGTGGTAATCGCGGTTTCATCGTTTTCAACAACGATGACTGGTAAAGACTATTTGCAAAGTACTCTAACTGGTACTGACAAAATACTAATTTCACCAATTTAAATCAAATAATAGCAACATTAAACAAATGTATAGGACTGGATGTAGCTGCATGTCAGCATCTTGCAGACTAAGATATAAAGTAAAATATAACTTGCATGAACACTCAGCCATCAATAACAACAATTAATTTGATTTCTACATTTTGTAATACACATATTGGATTTAAAATCCCTCTGAAATGAAAAATGGCTTTTTCACTGTCATGCCGAACTTTGATTGTAGTTCCAGCAAACAAATATTTCTCTTTTTTGGGTTCTCCCATCACATAAAACCTCCTTTTGCATAGAAAATAGAAGTGATATCCTATTGGTTTATACCTCCTGTTTGTATTCTGTTTTAATAGAAAATATAACAACATATGGAGGCAATATCTAAAAATACTGTTTCATTGTGACATTGTGGTGGTTTTAAAAACAATATGTACCTTGTCTTCACTTTCAGGAACCTGGATGTGACCCTGAACACTGGCATGCCTGGTGGCACCTACTGTGACGTCATTTCTGGCCAGAAGGAAGGAAACGGGTGCACTGGGAAGCAGATCACTGTTGGCGGTGATGGCCGCGCCCACTTCAAGATCAGCAACACAGACCAGGACCTCTTCGTTGCTATTCATGCCAACTCCAAGCTGTAAACAATTCATGTACAACTTAAAATAAATGCAATTTTGAATGAATGAACTTGATTCTTTTACTGAAAATTGAAAAACAAACATGCTACATGCTACATACATTCTATTTCAACAACAAAGTCACTTCGACATATCTGCACTGAAGTTTCTCTTCAGTCACTATAGGGGCTATGACGTTTTGTATTGAGGTTATGCACTTCATTGGATATGAAGATCACAACAGTCACTCCCTCCTGAGGGAAATACAAAAATTCAGCTTCTGCCATTAATGCATTCACATGGAAAGGATAAAAATAAACCTGAAATTGTAAAGGCCTCCTGTACTCTTCTCCCCATTCATAGCTGCTGTCATGTGTGAGACAGGTTGTATCATATGCAAGATGACGATTATGCTTGCAAACCTAAAGGGCAGCATTCATGAATCACCCATATGCAGAGACACTGTCCATCTGTTAGTAGAATCTGGTCAGATCAGGCATGAAGAACTATCTGATAATACCTGTTTGATCATCATCTGTTCAACAAGAAATGTTTCTCAAACTTCAGTATCCTTTAAAGGCCTTGCAGTGACAAGTGTTCTGCTGCCATCTTGGGAGGTTACTCAATATGTTGAAGGCAAAATGGCTCTCAGACCAGGACACTGAAGACCCGGGTAAAAGGAATTACAGCACAAACTCTAATAATGACCAGAACAATAATTTACTTCTCAAACAATATCAATAAACTTAAGGTGCAGATACAGTAAATCTAAATAAAAAAAATGATGTTTTGTTGGAAAGACTGTTAAATGAATTGTTTGCAAAGCAATGTCCCCTTAGGTACTGTTGCTATGCCTGTCAGTTTTCTGTTCTCACAATGCATTTGACAATTTTAAGTGATAACTGGCAAATCCACTCGGGATTCACAGCAACTTTATAGGCAATTTCTTCAATATAACACAAAAACAACAGAAAAGAAGCTGTTTTTCATTTCTAGCAGTGGGTTTTGTTAGTTGAAATGACGACTTAGCTTATAATATTTAACTAACATACACTAATGCTAACTCTAAAACTCTTTGAGTTAGTTGAAAATGCTGTCTCAAGCTTACTTTTTAATTCCAGCTCATTCATTTTAAAACAATAACCCTGTAAAGGGTAATTTAATACACTCTTTATGGCTCTGTATGACAGAATGCTAAAAGCCTGAAGCTAAAGCTGCATGTTCCAGGTAAAAGGTCAGCATCCTCACCAGCGTAGTTACTGTTTCTACGCCTGTTAAGCTTCCCATTCTGGCACAAACGCTGTTTTCAGTGATAAAGGTGACAGATTTACCACTTGAAATTCACAGGAATGTTTGAAACAATGAGTAATCGATTTTAGACAGAAGTTAAAAAAAAGTTACAATTGCAGATTTTAGCAGTGGTAACTAATTTAAGCTCATGCTAATGTTAAACCTCCTTGAGTTGGTTGAAAACACTGCCCCTTTCCTTTGTCAACAATGCTACTATAGGTAGCTAGTTAGCCAGGCATGCTAATGTTTACAGTTTACAGACACTGATTATCCCATTCATTATATTTTTGCTCTTGTGCGTTTGGTTTTGTAAAGGCTAAGGTCTCCTAGTATCATTCGTATTACAGTCACATGCACACCGCTTCAACATGTTATGATTGGACAACTGCTGTAATAATGACAATGAAATGGATTAATTATTTTAATGAGTTTTTTTAATTGCTTTTCAAAAGACGTTTAGTCAGACAGCTACACGGTCAGTGAGTGTCCTGAACAAGACCTGTGATGCGAATGTCCTTCCTGCATTGTGTATTCTTCTTCACTGGGACGACTCCTTACCATCACACTGCAGCCACTTCAGTTTCACCTGAGTGCAACACTGGCATCTGTCATTTGGGCAGCGTGGGGCCCAGAGGGCCAATGAGCTAACTCTCCTTCCTTACTTCCTCCCTCTCTCTTCCTGTGTTCCTGTCCTGTCACCTTCGCTTTCTCCCTGTCTCAACCTTCCCAGCCCACCTACTGAGTTCCCATCAGCAGCTCTGGACCGGTGACACTGGAGTGCTAGTCACCAGAGGTGAGACAGCAAAGGTGATGCCTGCCAGAACATTCAGCTCATCTCGGTTGTCATGGCAACGTGGCCCATGAGCGGAGAAAACCTGGGAAATTCTTCTCATAGAAAGAGTAAGACATAGCAATGAATTCAAAATTGAGTCTAATTTCGTCAGTATGATGGTGTAAACACTGACAGGTCATGCGGTTTGTTACGTGTCCTCACAATACACATATAGAAGTGTCAATCAAGTCATGCAGATTATAACAGAGAGCTTTCTCCTCGCACCTGAAAGTATCTTAAGCTTTGCAGTCCTCTGAAGTTGTGAACTGCTGTTTAATTTAAAGAACTGTACATGGCAGGTGATGAATCTTTGTTCACAAAATGTGCGAGTAAGAAAGTCAAGGTGACAGAGAGTGAGGGAGGATGGAAGGAAACCTTAATGTTGGACTAGCCTCAACATATTGCAACTGCTAAATTATTGACCCTTTCTCCATCTTTAGGTCCGGCAGCTGTGAGGCCCTGTACCTTCCGATTAGCTGCGGAGATGTCAGTGTAGCAGACCGGGGTCTTTGGTCCTGTCATCCTCACTGATGCTTTGTGACATGGCTGTCAACGGTGTCCCCATCCTGTTTCATATTTCATATGGTGCACCAGACCTGCCTGTCACATCACCCAAGGAAACAGACAGTCATCAACTTAAAGATGAAGGAACTGAGTTTTTGGATCTATTCAGCTGTCCCACACTGCTCTTAGAAAGTCCAAAAGACAGTGTAGCTGAGGTTCATGCTGTGCTCTGCTTAAGACTGAACAGGGGCTTTTCAATATTGTCAATTTTAAAACAATACATTACAGAATGACAAATTCTAAATAGTTAACTTGCTGTGTGAACAAAGAAAAGATTTGGCTTAAGATGTTTTTAATTACACTATAATGGCTTTCTGGGTGCTGACTTTTTTTGTTGATGGCCATTGCAGTAATCATGAACACAACAAATCATGAGTCCTTTAAGCAATGTGGTACCCAGGTAATATTCAGCTTCATATCACATGGGGGCAGTATTGAAGCAAGAACTATGAAACATAAGATTTTCCAAAACAGGATTAAAAAGGTCCATGAGACATTTTAATGTATTTAATGCATTTAAATGTATTTCAAAACTTTTTGAAATTCAGTGCAGAATTATTCAAAATGCAAAAAGAATTGATGGATTGGTGTTTAATTCTACGAATTAAGCATATATATAAATAAATATATATATTTATAGTCAATGGCAGTATAAAAGAGGTGAATGATGTATGACCAACTTCATAAAGTTGGACTCTTAGTGTTTGCTCCCAGCTGATACAGACCCTGCCTTCAGTGTCCATTAATGTAAGCAGTCCATTATTCATTTGCATGATATTAACATCACATTGTCAACTTATAAATCTGACAAAGACCAGCAGAGATGTATTGATCCCAAGATCTTGACAACACTCTTCACCTATTTTCTGGTCACTGGCAAGTTCTGTTAAGCTTCCAGCGTCCTCACCCCATAGCTGTCAACATATCTCTGTGTAGAGGCACTTTACCCATGGCAACATGCTATGGTAACTTGTACATCTACATAAGTCCTTTCAAACGTTATTCAGAAATCTTTTATTTTATGTACTATCTAAAATGACAATATTGTAATAGTACAGTATAAGAGTTCAAAACCATGGAGACAGTGGTGTGACACAGTTTAAAATATATATATTTGTTGTATCCTTACACTATTTGGTGTTACAACAACTTTATTTCCCCAGTGGATTTATTTAGGCTTTAATTGTTCTGTGAAAAGACAGAAAAAACACTGGACATGATTCAGTTATTCTAATTGTTAGGACAAGCACCTTTGAGATATCATGTTTTCTGAATGCAAAGGAGGATGCTTTTAATTCATTGTTTTGTTTTTATCTGCAGCTTGACTGGATATTATTCATATTCATATTGATTTATAGCATGTGAAAGTTGTCTGAGCCAGTTTATGTTGTTTGTATTGTATCTATAACAATATTGTGATCATGTTTTTTTGTGCTGTACTTTTGGCCAAGTCTCTCTTAAAAAATGCATTTTAATCCATTTAATCCCCCGTGGTTATATAAAAAAACTGAAGGATGAAATCACTAGGTTGGATGTAAAATTAGGAAATAATGAGCTTATTTTTTCACATTGAGGTCTCACATTGGTTACTTGCTCATGGTGGGAACGTTGGGTCTTTGTGTCTGTGGAAGTTGGTCTCGATGTGATTGAGTGCCCTGAGATAACTTTGTTATGGTATGGCGCTATAAAAATAAAATTGAATTGAATTGAATTGAACTAATGATCTGTACATGATGCCATAAATTGTATAATAAGAATATTCTCAAAGAAACCAAAGTATCATACAAGTTACATGCACTGAACTGAACCTCACTGCTGTTTTACAACTACATGTCCAAGTGTAAGTTTATGTCACTATCCACAAAAAGTATAGTTTGTCATTTAGACAAATTAATAGAATCTATTTAGCAAAAAAAAAAATAATTTCCCCAAAACACACTTTCCAATTTAATCACATGAAAGAGAATAGAAAATAGCGTGAAATTATGTTGATACACGAATACATTGGTCTCTGTCACAGTTACCCTTTACCAACACCTTTGCTGTCCTTGCAGTGAGCTTATTCATACCCCCCACCAACAGATTATACAGCAGCACACAGAGCAACGTGAAGGTTGGCCTTTTGTGTCCTCATACATTTCTTTGCTTTAGTCTTTAATGATATCATTGCCTGGCTAAGTAATCTTTTATAGCTGACACCCCACAGGGTGGGCAATATTAAGTCTATGGCGTGCAATGGTGTGTGCGCATATGTGTGTGTAGTTTGTACCTCAGGCATCCTAAATGTAGAGTGTGACAGGCCCTACTTAGCCCTGAATCTTATACCCAGACTCTAATATGAGGCTAAAATACCACTATGTGAAACGAGCGCCCAGCACAACTTTGAAATAATTGAGACAAACTCATTCAGTCGCGGCTCATTTAATATAATGAGCAAAGTGAGCTGTTCAATTTGCATACTGATAAGATGCCTCCATCCGGATACATAGCCCCCTCTCATACTGTAGATATTCATATTCAGATAATACATTTAATCAGAGCACGGATAATACTTTACAAACACACTAAGAGAAGTCCAAACTAAGGCTTTCAATTAGGCCGCGTCTTAATCACGTCAAAAGCAAATTGGGCAGTGGGTCAACAGCTTCCTGAGTCTAATAGAAGTGCCTCAGATACGGGGTTTAACACAGATCGAAAGGACCGGGAACACAAAGCAAATTTGGTCTTTGGAAATTTGTTCCAAAAAAAGAAATCCTGTCCATTTCAGCAGCATTTATATTTCATGTGTTGGCCTTGGGATTTTATGTGATGACTCCTTTCTGCTGTTGCCCTTGTGTTTTTTTTTATTGATCCCAGTTATTGCTCTGGAAGTTCTTTGCTGCTTTTGTTTGCTCCCTTATGTTCTCTACCCATCTCAGCAGATTTAAATTGCACAGGTGATCTGCCTGGCTGTTTGTATTGCACATGGTGGTATAGTTGAGAGCAAAACAGTGATGGCAGCAGCGCTGGCTGGTCTAAATCACATGTTTGTGCAGAGGCTCCAAGCACTGCTGGAGAACCTGGACCAGCGACGCAGCCCACGGCCTGGTTCCAGAGCCCACAGGCCTGTGGAGGAAGACTCTCTGAAAGGGAGCAGATGGTGACATGAATAGTGCAGCAGGTCCCGGTCACCCCCGCCCATTGCCTTGCGTGCAGCACATTACCTCAACAAACGCTTCTCATAATTGATGTGCTGGAATGGCCCCATCATCACTGGATTTTGCAGAGTGGCAGAATAATCAAGGTCATTAGTGCCACTCTGACATACTATACTGTAATTCAGGTTCTGGGACTTCTTCAAGAGGAGGGGACTTTGTGAAACTTATTAGAGACTACTATACACATACTGGATTTGCCTGTTTCTGTGTATGTAGCACTGGTATGGAAGATAGAGGTTGTATATTGCTTACCTGCCAAATTGTAGGTGTAGTTTCACTCATTAGGGCTCCATTGTTATATCGTATTTTCAATTTATATTACTTCATCTCTGTGAGCAATTCAAAAACACTTTTTCCACTTAATTCCCTATCTGTCTACCAGGCGTCGCAGGGGGGAAGCCCACAGAATCACTTTAATTATACATGGCAGCCCTGGGGTACAGGGATACTTGTATGGCTTGGTTTAGACAGCATGTGAAAATCTGTTTTGTGACCCAGCCAGCCCAGTGCTCTGCCACTGTATTCCCAGTTTAATAAAAAAAAACACAATGTCTAGCAGTTTTCCATTAAAACCATTTGGAAATGATGAACCTGTTCCTTAAATCAATTCTTATATATGTTTCATCAATATTAAACAGTCAACCTGATTTACAGTCAGTTTACAACAACTGTCTGTGCAGCCCATCCATCAAACAAACAAAACTTGAATAATTTGAAAATGTCTATTTTTATTTGTCTATTACTCTGATTTATGACTAAATACAAGCAAAACAAAAAGATATTCCAAACCGTCTTAGCTGTGCATTTTGTACTAATTAGCAACAGTTCCTTCCAGTCTTTATGCTCAGCTAAGTTAAATGTTTCCTGGCTGCAGCTTCATATTTATCGTAAAGGACAGTAGTATATTTTTATCCAACTCTCAGCCAAAAAAAGCGTAGAAGCGTATTTCTCAAAATGTGGAACTATTCCTTTAATAAACTCAGGCTCACACTCTACTTTGCCTTTTGTGTACAATTCACTCCACCATCCCATGCCTCCCTGAACTCTTTCTGTTTTCTCTTCCTTTCTATGTGCAGGGTGCAGAATCCCGTGGTTACCATATTTGTTATGACTGCTGTTTACTCTCAGGATGGTCTCTGTGTACTGTATGATTGCCATGAAAATAGAATTAGCAAGCCACCGTGCCAGTGTAGTTCAATGTAAGGTGTTGATAACTTGTCACTCACAATGCAACATTCCCAAACAATGACCAAACGGCGGGCTGAAGGCATATAAACCCAAGGGAAGATGTCACATTTTCCAGGGATATTCATGAGCTTTTCTGGATTTAAATCTACATAGAGGAAAACAACAACAGGCAACTGGCCTCTCCAAGGTGAAACACAAGTGTTATTTTATTTATGTCCCCCCCCCCCTTTTTGTCTCTTCTCCCTGGAGAGCCAGGTCGCTGTGCCCCAGAAAGCTGACATGCCCAGGCTGAGGGGAGCTGGAGCAATGGGGGGAGATAGGCAGCTCCGTGGTCACCCAGACAGAGCCGGCAATGAACACATGCAGCAGTTCTCCTCCGCTGCACTAACACGCATTTTCCCCGAGCGCTCCCTTGACCTTCAGACACACCATCAGGGTTTGGTGGGCGAGTACCGACTACGAAAAGAGTCAACTTTTTATTTGGGAGAGTTAGGGCGTGGCAACTGTGAATACGTTAACGATACGATGATTGAAATGGTTCAGGAGCTAAAATTCAGGTTCTTCTGCTTTGTACTTTAAAAGTGAAGGTAAATAAAGCATGTCATTTTTAATTACATATTATTCTATATGTATATGATGGGATAAGTGGCAGTTCTTCTCTTCCTCTCTTTCTGAGGGCTGCTCCACTTTCTGCCAAATATTGATTGGCTGAGAGCAAGATTGACATGTCAACGACAGCTGCCCGGCAAACTAGCCCTGTTAGGTCAATGCACCCTGACAGCTAGCTGACACCCCAATTTCCTGATGAGCCGCCTGCTGTGCACTGTCTTTAGAGGAAAGCTTAAGACGTCTTCTCCACCACCCTCCCCGTTCCTCCTGTTAAATTTCTTTCCATCACTTGTCATCTGATTATGCGGTTGTTCACTTTGTTGTGTCAGCAGATGGAGAGGGGGTTAATGACTGTGGACTGAAAGTGCCTCGGTACACCCACGCCTTGCAGAACATGTAACTTGAGAGTATGTAAGGGATTAAGAGAAGAGGGATGGAGTGAGTGGTACATGTATGTGCAAGTGTGAATTTTGAAAGGCCATTTAAAGTCTCTTTAATCTGTTTACATAAATGTATTATTCTTTACCTCAGAATACTATAATCTTAAAGATGGATTTTGTTTCAAATGATGGACAATGATTGTCAAAATTGCAAATGTATGAAAATAAATATAAACATCAATATTTATTTGTACTTTTAGAGGAAATGCATAAATAAAGTGTATTTTAATGTACTTTGAGTCAATGTGACCTATTAGACAGGCTTTTTTGATAGTGTTGAAACATATTTGTTATATTTTCTGGTTATATATATTTCTATTTTTCATTTTTTGGGTTTAGTTACTAATGGCAATGGTACTAACAGTAGATGTGAATACATACTATTGTAAAATATGCCTCATAATATGTCTTCTACCTCACAATGCACCTGGAAGCACAGCTACTTTACTGAAAGCAATAGTGAAACTGTGAAAACAGTATTGGTCATCAAACAATGTAATATTAAAATACATACATTAACAGCCCAACAATAAATTGGTTAGAATGTTGTATTAGCAACACATTAGCCTCAGACGGCTAGCATAATGGTTTGCCTAGTAAGCTATAAATTCAACACAGAAAAACTAAATAACAAATAAAAAAAGGCTATATAGATCATGCTCCAACAAGGGTGTTTGAGGCGTAGACAAAAAATAAATTTGTATTTATTTTAATCATTATTATTTTATCATTGATTGGTCACAGATAACACAGATGTCAGTTAAACTGCCATGGAACTGTACCAGTAGTGGTTGCTATTAGCAACAGACTGAAAAACTGAAAACAACTGCTCAATATGATCCAATAGGATAAAATTACTGATCAGTGTTTGTCTAACTGGTTATCTAACCACAATTTAGCCAAACTTCATATGTTTTGGTGAAATTTTCACCATAAAAACTCCCACAGTAAACCACTGTAACAGATTCAGCAACTGTATTAACCCTGGGATAACCTGATAATAGTTACTGTGTGTCCCTCTCGTGTCAGGTAACAGAGCCTATCTTACATCTTTAATAAGTCATATCATCCCCTCATCAGACATGATTTAATGAGTCAGCATAACTGCCTTTTTCCACCCCCAGATCTGATTATTATAAACATGCCACCCTGAACACTTCTGGGCCTTCTTTGTCTTCCCGGGAATGAATTCACTTTGTGCCGTATAATGAGAGCCAGTATGGGGTCCATATGGTTACAGCAGGGTTGGGTAGGAGTGGAGAGAGGGAGACGGGAAGGGGGTAATGCACGTTTTAATGAGATGTGAGTCTCTGTGGCGCACCTTCACTCCAGCAATCTGTGAGGATTGCTCACTAGAGCCTAGAGAGGTATAAGACCCGAGTAAAGTGCAATAAAAGAGCCTTAGAGTATCTAAAATGCAGCACTGACTTCGTCAACATCTACATTAAATACATTAGCTTGGCTGATTTGAACAAGACTGATTTGCAGCACTGCTGGAATTTCACAATGTTAACAAGGAGCAACACAGAAAGCTTATCAGGTATTACTACTTCAAACCCTGTGCGTGTGTTTGATGGTCATTTGGCTTTCCTTAGGTTACAGATTGGATAAGGCCCAGAGTGCATTGTGACTCACAGAGTCTGCGACTCAGCCTATGTTATCTCTATCTCTCTAGCAGCTAGTTGGGCATTTGCCCGCCACCTGGCTGACTCTGAGCGATTCATTTCTGCCATGTGCTCGCAGCTTGGCGTAGCTGTCTTTTGTAGCGTCTGTGTCGTATGACAGTGATGTGGTTGTGAGGGCGAGCCGGTGGGGATGATAGCCAGAATTCAGGTACTGTAGGCACCTATAGGGGATGCTTCAAAACTGTTAAGATGGAAATGTAATCTGTTCTGTAAATGTTGATGAAGTAATCTATGTCCGATCAAAGAGAATAATTCATCCAGTCAGTAAAGACAAGAACACACACACCACATTATTGTATCTATACTTGTTTTGACCTTGACGTCTTGAAGGAAAAAGATCAAAGTCCCTCTGTGGCATGGCCAACAGTAATACAATAACTGTGGTAGCATTTATTGCCATTCAACTCAGCTCTATGATTTTGCATGGCAGCCCGATTGGACTAAATGATCGTGGTTTGACTGGGAAATAGCTGCTCAAGGTCAAACTAAGACTAACAGCGTGTTATCCTGAGCCAGAGGGGGGCTGAGTCGACTGATCTCGCACAAGAAGACCACACCAAAACCACCGGGGGCCTATTAGGGGCTACAGATTGTAGGCCTTGTCATGCATTCACTCTATTTATGCCTCTCAGTTGTCTTTTAAATAATGCATCTCTGTTTAAGCAGAGTCCTCCTTTTTTAAACACAGCACCTGGCACGCTTTGGTATTCCGCAGTTTGCTCCCTCCTGGGGCACAGATTTTGGCTTTGTGAGGGGACTTTGGTACGGAGATTTGCGGAGAGACTATGAGTGAACTAAGAGATGCTGCATGACAATGATGTTAGTCTGAGAAATGGTTGCTTTGTATTGTGTAGTAGCTGGAAAGCACAATGCATAATGGAATAGGAGAGAAAAGGATAGAGAAATAAACAAGCATGATTCAATGAGGATTCTCATTCTACATTTATCAAATCAACTTATTTTTACATTTTTCCCAATTTCCATAAAAATGCAAGAATAATGAATTAATGATCAATTTTGTTGTATTGTACCTTTTGACAACATGATACATGGCATTACTATCTTAGTGTACTTGAGATTATGTTGACTAGCAGGAGGACTAGGGCTTATGTGTTATTTCAAAATGTGGTTCTGCGTATATGCGTATTATTGTAATTCTTTGGACGTTTGTTTTCTGCATTCTGAGTCGGGTATTTTTTAATTTAAAGTTTGCTATGTGATGCAGATCTGAGTTCAAATGTATGTGGCTAATGAGGCCTCTCAAAGGCCTATTAGAGAAAGTGCTCTTGCCACTCTGATCCGAGTGGTTAGCACTGTTTCCCCAATGGACCTTTGATTCTGACCCATTTTGTAGGAAAAGCATAATGATCTGAATGCTACTAGGTTTATTCTCTCATTAGCTCTGACCTGTGCTCGACAGTTATCTGTCGTCCTCTGCAGTAAAATCTAAGTCTTCTCTATTTGTTCTGTGTTAACGTACCACAGTTAAAGCCGCAGTATGTAATGTCCAAAAAGCAGAGGTGACGGAGAATTTAATGTTGGCGTTTGTCAAGTTTTTTCACCTGATTGTTGTTGGTCCATAGTGAAAATTCATGGATTTACTAACAGTGAGTTACAGGTGATAAGTGATCAAATGCAATTTACTGGATGGTGTTTGTTTGATGTCATAATGTGCACCACTAATCAGCAACTCCTATTTGACATTGGAGCAAACAGTGGGGGGTTAATGATTAGTATTCCAAGAGATTTGGAAACCTACATTTCATGATACTGTGATTCTGAGAATCAAAGGGAAACGTCCACATTTTTCCCTCCCAGGGATTCCCACTGCATTGCTACGACTGGCTAACAAACGCATGTCTTCTCAATCACAGAAGCCTGCACAGTGTGAGGGCGTCTAACTCTGCAGTGGAACAAAAGTCCTGAGACGGGCCTCGGATGAAACTGGAGGCCATTAAACAGGTTTTCCAGTCATTTCATTTCACACTGCTTGAACCTGAAGAACTTTTTTCACTCAGACTTCAGACTAACGACAGGCTGTAGACTGGGCACTCAGGTCAACGGTATAAAGTGAAACATCAGATATGGACATGGTACCCCACAGGGCTTGTTGCTGGTGGAAACAATCTGGTTTGTTGAAATACATGACTGGTTACCTAAACTTAAATATGTACTGTCAAAATGACTTTGTCATGGCATGACAGGATGGACAGTTGGGCGCACATCAGTTGGGATTTGGCAGGGACCAAACTTTTGTAAAATGGGATAGTTTTCCCTAAACTAAACACCAGCAGATGTCACCAGAAGCAAAAATCTTTACACAGGGGGAACTACAACTACAATGGCACATTTGTTAAGGAGAAGGATACATTCTACCTTAAAACAAGATTACAAACATTAGAGGCCACATAATCACAATATCTCCAGGCTTTTGGAGAAAGGTATAAAGAAAGAAAGACAAAAACTTGCACTCCTTTCAGAGTCTGTACATACACACAAGCAGGAGAATGTATGAGCACGTATCTTCACAATGAGGAGATTACATGTCTTAGCCGGAAAAGCCATTATGAGACCTGCTCAGTACAGAAGTAAACATCAATAATAGAGGTATTAAGAATTTTAATCAAGGACGTATTTAACATGGTAATTGGTGGTGACAAAAGCAAAGGACCAAGTGATTCAAAACTCGATGACGACAATTCTGCATCTTTTATTCGTAGTATAATTTACCTCAGTTTCCTACAGAGTCCCTCCTGGTATTCTGGGAAGACAGTATCGCTGATATTCAAAGCACCTCTGTCAGACAAATGTTTAGCATATTCAACATCCCCCGGATCAATACGTTGTCCGGGAATAATGTCTCTTGCGCTCCACAATTAATTCACTGGTGTCGACCTCTGGCTTGAGTTTTAGTGAAGCCAACATCATCCGCCTGCTGATGGGACTGAGAGGGACATAAAGCAAATGACCTGTTTTAATACTCCTCATCAAAGCCCACAATAAAAGATCAAATGGGGCAGGAACAACCAGGATCTCTTACAATGACCTTAAAGTGAGGCGCTAAACGTCGTGTAGGTTGTGATAAAGGTCAGCTTGCTATTGATCCTTTCACAGCAAGTCTTAGCAACATTTCCTGTCATGCTTTGATGGGTGGGTGGATGGTGGTGGTGTTGGCGGCAGGGGATTTAATATCATACCATACAATAGAAATAGTATATTTATACAGTCCATCAAGGGTGAACTGCGTGTAAAAACACATGGATTCTGTCCCAGAATGGCCCCATCAAAAGTGCAGTATTGTATTGTATTTGTTGAAAAATGATCTGTGAAATACGATTTAAAATGTGGTTGACAGCTTAGACAAGTAATACATTGTACCTCATACTGTTTGCCATCACCTCAATAGCAAAATGGGCCAAATAACAGAAGGTGCTTTTTTTAAAGCAGTTCTTTAAGTTCATCTAAATCATAAATCTAAGAGATGCTGGATGGATCAGTAGCAAAATAAGGATGACAAATGTTTTTATTTGTAAAACATAAAGGTTACTCAAGAGTAAAAATAAAAAGAGTATGTCAACATGTACATTTTAATGAGGTGCAGTGAAGGTAAGAAAAAAGGAGGTGTGCATTACAATGCCACTATACAGTATACATCACAATATAACCATTAAGAACCTCGTCTTGCTTGTATATTTGCAAAGGATTTTAAACAACAACACAATAAAAGAAATCTGATTTACTTTTTAACACTGACACAACTTCTGAGCTCTCTGCCCATCCCTAAACAACACATTCCTGCAACTTTGCTATCAAAGAAAAGTCTGACTCACCCACCATTAAATCGCAATAATGTTTGCCAGACATATTCACTAATTTGTTTGTGCTCTATTTGTAATTACAATATTTCCAGTGCCACTTTGACACACAACAGCTGAATACTAAGTACTGACATTATACTACTGCATGTTGATGTCTGCATGAATCAGGCTTGTGGCACAGGAATGATTCGTTCGTTGGCATTTTGTTACCTCTGCTTCATGAGTGAGTGTTTTGTCACATGTGTCCAGTGAGTGTTTTTGCCCCATCTTTAGGTTTGGATCTGTTGCTTCTCCTTGAAAGGAACATTCTCATACATACCCAGCAAAGTGTAGGAAAAATGAATGGGTAATCTCTGAACACATGTCTTTCTATCCATCCATTATTAGACAACTTTAGCAACTTTAAAAATAGATTTTCGTGTCATCTTACTCATCACCTTCCCACAGCTTTTCCCGTACTTGTGTATGCATTAAAGCTGATAGCATAAAATCTAATTTACAATGTTTAAGACTTTGTAATTAATAATATATGTCTGCTTGTTATGATGAGTAATGTAGAAATCTGAATCACAATCTAAAGTCAGTTGTATGTTGTGGGTCTAAGTTGCCAGACCCTCAAATGTGATATAACACCATCTACGCAGTCCTGATTAAGCAAATTAGCTGAGTTGTTAAGTTAAACGTTGACTAAATAATACCATAGAAGGCTTTCTTCTGAACTTTAATTTTGAGTGTCATGGATTTAATGTTATAGGTAAAGTTTTCAGCAGCTTTAAGAAACATTCTAACGTTGCCATGTAGCCAAATCTCACCATTCAAATCTAGTAGTAGGTTAACAGGGTTTAGATTAGATCATAAACTGGGGGTGTGATTACAATGCGTGTGGTCATCTGAACATTCATTTTATTTGTCCTGTCAGACTTTAATGATGTTGCAATGAAACTGGATTGTAAAATATTATGACAACAGGAATAACTATGTAACGTGCTGAGAACAACTTTTCCCCCTATAACATTGGAGAATGACTGAAGAAGACCCTCCAGATGTAAACCCACATGGCTCACCACCTCTAGCCATGAATGATCTGGGGATTAGCCTCTGCTGGTTATCTGAAGCCACTGATGACAAAGATAGAAAGAACTAGGCAGATTAGATGAGAGTGGTATATTTTTGTACTCTCTGATCGGGTGAAGGAAATGATGGATGGACTAATACTTGCCTGCGTCTTCCTCCTCTCCTGGCTCGGCCTTTATTGAGGTCTTTAGATTCACTTATCTGCAGGCCCCCAGGTTATCTCTCTCTACTCCTTCAATGACAAGTGCCACCTCAGAGAAGCCCTGCAGATGCTCTTTTCCCTAAACAAAGGAATTCACACTTTTCTGTCACCCGCTTTTTGGTTTGTTTGTTTTTTGTCCCCATTAGGTTCTGCATAGCAGCAGCTGTTCTTCCTGGAATCCGCACAGTTTACATGGTGACAATATAAAAAAAATAACCATACAAACTACTGATCACAACATAGCATATTTCAACTGACATCTGCTGTAAATAAAACGATAACAATTGACACATTTTAAATATCACAAACACAAAGAAAATACGTTTTTTACGTATTAAAAAAAAATGCGTTGTTTAAAAAAAACATTATTTTGCTGTGTAATATGATTTGGGAATGAATTCCACTCTTGCGTTGCCCTGTATATTACTGTACATTAAACTGATTGGTTTTGGATTTTGGCAATGTGTGCTCCGGCAGAAGATTCTTTTTTTTGTACTGATGATGGCAAAAAACAGGAGTCTTTTGCAAGAACTCGATGCATTTTGAGTAAGCCTGTTGAAAATTACACTCTTTTGTTCCGAACATATGACCGATAATCATTGTTTTCATTTTTAGTTTTCTTATCTAATTCTGCACATTGGACCGCAACCAAATAAGCAGCAATACCTTTGCATGGGTTTGAACATCTGTGTTTGATGATTGTCAATATTGTGCCAGTTGTCCTTGTTTTCTGCTGCCAGCGCAAACACACAAAGGGTGGAAACTGAGGTGGCAATTCAGTTCTGTTTGATTTGAGTTTATCCTTTTGACCAGGCAGTATTTAAACAAATGGTGTAATCTCACTGACTGGCATCTGTAAGGGGTGACCCAACACAATTGCTTGTGGTTATATTCCGGCTGTAGTTTAGCAAGAATCAGTGTTGTGTTTTGAGGAGCCTCTTTTGTTTTGTTCGAGTTGAGGGATACTTTTTGCAAGCCAAATGTGTACATACATATGACTTTTACAAGCACATGATAGACGTTTTAGAGCCCCATATCCGTCTTTGCATGAAAATATCAGTTCTGGTTGGATTTGGGGGTTTTATGTCTCTAGTTGTATCTATAAACAACCTCAGCAACAACACCCACAATTTCCTTGGTCGTCCTATTCAGTCAGATGGAAGCCATACAGAGGATGCTTATCTACCTCCCTCCCACTGGCTCGAGGGAAAGAAGCTCCACTTTTCCCCATATGAGGTTTAATGGTGTCATTATCCAGGATCAAGTCCGGATCCCTGCCACCACCACCACCACCAAGTATGACTCGATTAAATATTGACAGCACGGACTGCTGTTTCTCCTCGCTGATGCTAAACCCACTGGCAGGTGCCACCTGGTGATAGATCAATTCATTAACTAAATATGTCCCAGCATGCAACACACATACAAACCTTCTTACAAGACATACACCCTTTTTTTCATCTATTTAAAAATAAACTGTTGTCGTTTCTAATAATTAGTGTGGGCGCACAGAGAAATGATTTACCACTCCGTGGATTATACAGAGTAAATGCGAAATGAGGGGGCTTTTATAATGATGAATATTGGCAGATATTATAAAACCAACAACAACAAGCAACATAACATTTCACTCAAGAGCACTTTTGCCTCAGCAGAAACATTTATAGAAGAATCCATGTCAAGAAGTTGCAGGAAAGTTAGCAAGACAGTTGGCAAGTGTGACACTTTGCAAGGAGAAGACAGGAACACCACGATGTCACCTGGCCCGCTTACTTCAGATGTCCTGGCTTCCCCGCTAGAGATGGGGACTTGTTTCAAGGGATGCCCCAGGGCTATGGCGCCTCAAAGAACTCCAAGAAATACCCTTGACCGTCTCGAGAGCTCTTCCTCTTCAAAGTGCAGGTGCATTCAAACAAAGAACAATTACTTAGCCAACTGTGCAGTATCCACAATAATGTGAAATATTTATGTAGGAATTTTATGGCCATACATTGACAAATGTGACATTGAATCTCAAGAGGCACAAATACATAATAGATACAGCATAAAAGTTTCATAAAAGGCGTAATACTTTTTATTTATTTTTTTCTGTAATAACACGTCTGAATGTTTAAGTCTGAGAGACATACATTTGTAATGTGACTTAAAGATGCTGTTTTCAGTATTTAACAATGGATCAAATGACTGCATGTGAAAGGAGTCATTGTGATGAACCCACAAAGAATTATCAATCAACTCTTTACCAACCACATTACTGTTTTGATTGACTCTTACTGCTCTAATCTTTGTATTTTTCCAGCAACAGCAGGCAGCTGTTTTCAGTAAAAAGGTAAAACTTTGTATTCTACCTTCTCAACAGAGACAAAGTTACCAACTTGCTGGTGAAGCAGCTAAAGTCCCTTTTTTCAGGAGTTGGTGGAGACCAAAACTGGCCGGTGAATACTGGGCTTCTCCAGAAACAGGACTCCAAATGAGTGCTAATGCTAATTTGCTTTGTTTTTATTAGATGTGTAACTAGGCAGCTGTCTGTCACATGTTTGCCATAATAGCATTGCATGGCGATAATGTGTTAAAGTTGATTTTATGGACTGTTGTGCTGCCCAAAAAATCAATGAATGTATGTTCAAGTTTAAAAGTTAGCACATACATTCATTTTTACCCCATTTACACTTGGAATTAACATATAATCTGTATCTAGATACTTTCTCTGGATAATGACATCCGATTCACAGGCCCTTGCATTTAGACATGTAATTAACAAGCGTTCTCTCGATTCTGCCCACATTGTGATTGGATGTCAATATGAAAATTAGTAAGGGACTTCTTGTCAACCGACATGTTGTGGTCGCGGTCCCAGGTCAAAGGATTCAATGACAATCTTTTTTTAAATCACTTTTTTCAGGGACACATCTGCTAGCTACTGCTACTACTTGGCACTGCTACTTTGTATTTTTGTCGGGCTTGCTTAAGCTAGCAGGAAGAGCTTGGAGTTTGGTGATCCTGCAGCTTGAAGGGTGGATTATATTCTTGAGAATGCGGTCACGCTGTATGGATTGCTTCTACACCTGGCTGAGATCCGATCACAGTGCGAAACTCCAAATGTGGTCGTGCAGATTCGATCACATCACATCACATCTATGCTTTCAGTGAGCATTTACACCTGGCATTAATGTTTGTTTTGCACTTTTAATATCCAGCTACAAGTTGCATGTTAATGCCAGGTGTAAATGGGGTAACAGTTTATTATAGAAGTATCTAAAATATATCTATGTTGATATGTTGATGATATAAAATGCTTACATTTTTCAGACAAAATGGGTTTTTAATTTTGAAGTTGCAGTGTGACTACATCTTGTTTTATTTGTGTACTAGGATCTCCATCACCTCTTACATAAAAAGGGAAATCAGATTGTGACACAACAAGCTCCTCAACAAATGCAGATGTTTGAAATAAATTAGGGTATAAATATATATATAGGATGAATGTAATGCAGCCCCGTTTGAGGAAGTTGATAGTTTGAGAGATAGACAGTGGAAGGTATTTGTTTAAAAGTAAAGGGGGAAACTGCTGGATCAGCACTGTGATGCATTTTGAAGATTAAACTCTCAAAGAGGAGCCTTTTTTAAAGTATCTGCCAACTTACATCAATGCATTCTCTGAATCCAATCTAGAGCTAGCAGTCATGGTGACAGTCACTGAGCAAGGGGGAAACAATCGGCTTACACTCTGGGAGGAATACAGCCGTCTTCCACTGGAATGGATGTAATTTATTTAACAGAGCAGGTGTAAGTCAAAACAATTATTTCTTAAAGATGTTTTTGACAATAAATACACACTAGGCACTGATATCCAAGTAATTACTGTGTGACACAGCTCCTTTAAACCTTCTTTGAAAATAAATTCCCAGTCTGCGAATTTCAACCTTAAATTCATCACGAGCTGAAGGACAATGGCTGATGAAACATTACCCATCTGTTCTGCGTCCACTTGCACTTCTCCCTCTGCATCTTTCCTTCCCTCCCCTGGTGAGGCTGTGGTGACCTGCGCATTACAAGTAGAAGGCTGATGATTACATTGTTGGACTGAGAGCGATGCTCATGGTGCTGTAATCCCAGCAGTAATCAATATCTATGGCCGCTTCCCCATCCCATCCCTTCTACTGCATGTAAAATATCCCCGAGCAACACTTAGCCCACACTTTAATTATTCTCTCAAAGTCATCAGTGGCTGGAACCAATGCTGGTCTTGAGCATACTGCAAATGAAACACACTTTTTGTTTAGCATCGGTTTACGACATGAGGGACCGTGGCGATAAATTATAGCCGCTGTGGAAGTTTTAATGTTGAAGCATTTAGTAAAAATGAGGAAATCATTGTGCATTAGGAAGAAAAACACCTTTAAAGATGATTCACTTATGATAAGCATAAATAGCATGTTACAGCATGCTACAGATATCCGCTCTTTATGTTTCATTATATGTGGTCTCTCTTGATAAAATAGGGGAACAAAGGGGAAATATTTAGATTCTGTATTATTTGGTTTCATGCACAGTGATAAGAAAGTTTTGTTTTCGTTGTCTGCAGAGAGAGAACTTCTTTGCAAATAGCCGGTATTATCATTTAATTTTGAACGTATTTGCACAAAGCAGTAACCGCCACCATTATATAATTTGCTGACACTGACATTAACAGCAACGGTCTGTGACACCAAAAGAGATACGTGAACAAAAACAACTACTTATACTTCTGCAAGTATGAACACGTTGCGTTGCACCTGTTTCAAGGAATAGTAGAAATATGCATATTCGATTTCTTGCCAAGAGTTAGATGAAAAGTTTACCTTTTCTGTTAACTACTGCCAGCAGCCTTTTAGCTTAACTTGACTGGAGATTGTTGTCAAAAACAATGGTTTTTGACTGCAAGAAGGGATGCATTTTGTGATTTCAGTTGGGCTTTGAAGAGGTGTCCACAGTATCTTTTTTATTACAGTTCCTGAGCATGTTTTATGATCTCTAATGTAACTATTTCAGGCTATAACATATAACCACACATCCGTCTTACACTGTAGACATGGCCCCGTAATATACTCAGGAGATGATGAGTCCAGGAGACCTTTTTTAAACAAAAAACTTAAAAAGTGATGATGGAAGAGCTGGGAGCTAAAATTAGACCACTGCCTGCTACATATTTTATCTCTGCTCATCATATAAAGGCAAGCTAGAGATAGGTCAGCAGTCCAGTATGGAGGGAACTTCCCTACCACCATGTACCCACTGAAGTCACCTTATGCTCAGGTCGAGCTGCAACTTCTTCTGTTCCCTTTGCACCCGGCTGTCTATATTTGATTAGATTTTGTTTGTGCTTCTGCTGTTGCTGTTGTGTCTTTGAGTTAGAGCAATACATTATTGTCATTTAGCTGTTGAGGATCATTTCACCGTGGCTTATTTAGCACATAGCATTGTGCAGGAGCATTTAGCTTAACCTAAAAACCTTGAATGTATTATTGTCTGCAATAATTCTATCTATTTGGTCTTCTGCATTGTTACTTTTATTGTTTTGTTTTCCCAGTATGCACTTTGTAACTTAATTCCATGAAAACATTCGACCGAAAAACAATTTGAGATCTTAAATGTATCTCTAGATGGCTGCAAACAGGTAAGAAGCTATTACTTTTTACGAGGGTTTTGGCCTCGGTGCCCCAACTAAACAAAATGTATTTTCTTCCAGCATTTATTTATGTTGATGCAGCTATTGATCATGCTCACAAGGAAATTATGTCTCTAGGCTTCAATGCTAGTAGGTGGGCCAGGACATTAATCAAAAAATCAGTTGTGCTGTCGATTGGCTTGGCTGTGTTTGCAAAACGATTGCAATCTGAAGACTCAGTTGGATTGGAGTGAGAAGTTACTTATTCTGCAATTACACAGCAATATTACAGTTTGTAAAGAATCTGTAGTGTTATCAGGTAAAGTGCTAAAGTTGGTTAATATCTTTCTGCAGAGCACAGCACTGAAATGTAGAATTATTCATCATTAACTGTCTACATTTTATTTATCTATTTATTCATATTGCTTATATTTTCTGTCAACGAATCCCATTAAAATAGCAAAACTAAGAATTAAATGATTCTACTAACAAGTAGTGCCTGATACGCCTTTATTAAAACTATTAAAAACACATTAGTCTGCCAAATTGTTGCACTGGGTGTTGTGTTCTTTAATTTACCATAAACACAGTTACAAACCACCCTGCTACTGAAAATACTCAATTTAGCACCAGATGCATATTAATCCATGGCTGGAAATTGTCTCCAACAAAAGCACTATTTACCAGTGTTTGAGTAATGTTTCTACAAACTACAGTGACCATCATTTCTGGAAAAAATGTAACTATATGTGGCTATAATAGGTATACCGTGCGTATAATAAAAAGGTATGATATGACAATGTGTAAACAGTAAAGTGACAGAATCTGCCGCTTTAACTTTATTTTTTTGGTTCACTCGCACTCAGCGAGAAGATCTAAAAATCCACAGTACACTACACACACAGTTACAACAGCTAGCTGAACACAGTGGAGCATTAAGCAGCTAAAATATGGGAAATTGAATATTGGAAATACATTATAAATGTGTGCATTAATGCATATTTTGCATTTGTGATTGTTGCAACAAAGATAAGATTTGGAGAGTCTAGGAAAGTCCTCTCTCATTTTGCATGTTATTATCTAATGTTACAGTATAAACTGCTGTGCAGTGTTTCCGCATCTGATAAGCCCTTGAACTGTTACAATGAAATACATGGATTGTATTTCATTGCCTCACCAGTAACTGAAGCAACATGCACCACCACCAAATCATTTTGTTTTGTTTTACTTAAATGCGATTTGTCGAGAATAAGAAAAAAACTAAAGACCAGCCTCATTACAGCATTTGTTTGAGTATCTGTCATGCAATATCTGACAACTAACATGGGAATATTCAAATAAAGTGATTTTGTAGAATGCCCTTTCTCTATATTTATTTGCACTACACATTCATTAAATATTAAGCAGCCCATTGTATTTTTAGATTGTTTTCAGTGCAACATAATGCCACAATAACCTCAACATGCACTCTGCAAACATCGCTCCTTTTTTCCACTGTAATTTGCTCGACAATCAAATCCATCCAGTGTAATTTCGAGTCACTACCCTTTGTTGTTACAAATCGAGATGTAAGGTGCACCAGTTCAAACATTAACACATCGTCACATCAACATGCAGACCACATGTGGTTGGAATAATGATCAAGAGAACAACGTCACTGTTCTTGGAGTGAAGTTGAGGTTTTAGTTGTTTCCCCCCTTCCACCACCACAAGGCTCTTTGACATGTTATGAATCACTGGCGTCTCTCATTCCATCTGTCATCTGCCCGTCTCTGTTTCTTCCGTTACCTGCCTGGTTTTCTCTTTTGCCAGCTCTCTGTTGACAGCTACATTTGTCTTAGAGGGCCGCTCACTGGAAAATCATAAAGGTAAACTTATTCTAAGACCTGGACAGAACTCAACAATATAATCCTTTAATATAGTTGCTCATCTGGGTAAATCGCGTGGTAGCTAGACATTTTAAAGTTCTGCCTCTTTCACTAGCCATTCAGCCATTTCACAGATTTATGGCAATCCCATAATCCCATTATCATCTTTTTAAACTTTCTCTTGGACACACACACTTTTCTCCTAGTTGCACACCTTTTCACTTCCTACCTTTGAAAATGTCCTTGTTAGGGTGGAGTATGCGCAATAAAAAGAACCTGAAGAAACAAGTTTGATTGCACCAAATCTGTCAGGGAGGATCATTATCTCTAGAAAGTTTCCCACAGTGAGCAGCTGGGAAATTGTCAAAAACCATCTTGTTGTGGATGCAAATGAACCCCTTTGAACTCCATGTAATGTATGTAGGTGTTTATGGCTGTCAATCACGATTAAGATTTTGAGAGTTTAGTAAATAGTGCACTTCTCATTTCTAGTCACCTTCTGTTGTTTGGATGCCGCAATGCTGTAGAAAGATTTTGCCATATTCCCTTTAAACCTGGCTAAATATTATGATGAGAGGATTCGTGTATATGATTCCAAATGTTGAAGCACTCAGAGTCTAACACAAGCGTGCCTGCCATGATGTGACTTCTTTACTAATGAAGGCTCTAGACTAAAATTGGACAAATGTCAATAGGCAAAAGATGAAGGGTCAAGTACATTTGAATTTGTACAGTGAATTAGCAATGTATCCTTCGAGTTGTAGACAAATGTTTGAAACCTTAGCTGAGTTGTGCAGTCATGAACTGCCAAATTTTAAAGGTTTGTAAAAGAAAAACACTTCATATGGGTATTATGTAGGCAGTGGCTGTGCAAATACAGTAGCATAAACCATTTATGTGGTAGATTCGCGGTTGGTCTGCTCTTCCTGAGGTTTCTCTCTTTTTTTACTATTTAAGTCTGTGTGAGTTCTTGTGTGCGGTTTACTAAATTGAAGATCCAATCATTTTAGGCAACAAAAGCAATTTGGTTAAAGTAAGGGAAAGATTGTGGATTCGGTTAAATGTTGACAGTGATTGAAGTCACTGTGTATTGAACCAAACCATGTTCTTTCCCTAACGTTGACCAAGTGCGACCATTACATGAAATATCCATAGAAAAGTGTGAAATCTGATATTTTACTGATAATTAACAACATTTCCTCATTATGTTAATATAAAACCTAATCCGGGTGACATTATGTTTCCTTCAAAACCTAAATGATGAAATAAAGTTGCATAATCCTGTTCAGTCGAACATGCGCCACTGTAACTGTTCCATTTTAGTTTTCTGTACTACACAGTGCCTGTTTAAGCTTCCACCGCGTGTTTTGTGTTGTGTCAGTGCGTTTGATCTCATGTACAGTTGACAGTTCTTTGTTAACACCCAGAATTAAGATTCTTTGGTGCATATTTATTTTGCAGCATCTTTGCATTACAAACTGAAGGCTGGAGACATAAAACGTCATTGCCATGCCGCAGAGTTGACTTTGTCTAGTCTGAGTGTACTGGATCTTTTATTTGTGAATCTCACGAGTGTCAGAGAAAACACATGGGCACAAATGTTTTCCATGAAGCACAGATCGTTTTTCAAGGCTCTCTTTTTTCGCGCCAACCTTTGAGATCATTTCGCGAAAGATGGTTTATGTTTCATACAATCATTTATCATCATGTATTCTTTCAGTGAAAAATTCAGTTTCTGTCTCTCACACACTGACAAATGTACAAAGCCTCCCTTTAGTTTGGTTGACTCCTGTGTGGGAGATGGATGCGACGAAGGCTCCCTGATGTTTTGGTCGTGACATATTTGGAGCGCAAGAGATGTGGAGATGGGTTAATTTATACATTTTAGCAGCCTGACAGTGACTCGACTGTTTAGGTCACAGAGTCAAATAGCACTGTTAATTTTCTTTGGCTGAAAAAGGGGCACATTTATTTATTATTTTTCTTAAGGTTAGAGTTACAGTTATTTTAGGGGGTTTTGCATTGTTGCTAAATTGTAAGACCGCTCATCATCATAATACACCCAGCATTATGCTAAAGTGTGTATGCTCCAAAATACAGGATTTAAAAAAGAACTCAAAGGAAGACAGATCACAACAACTTTAAATACTTGAATCTGTAAATAAAAGAATGTCTGAAGTGGACCCATGGGAGAGATTAATGGAAGTAGCGGTTTAATGCTGAATGTGCATCTGTTTATCTCCAGTGATAATTAGCCTACTATGCATAATGCGTATTGTTTTGCTCTGTAAATTGATAGAAGTTGTTTCACCACTGGTGCACACTCTGTCCACTCACTCCATGAACAGTTTGTTTACTCTGTGTATCACCACTGCTTTGAAAAAGTCCAGCAAATACAACTATAATATAATATATAATTCTGACTCTGATTATCAAGTTGCAACATGACTTCTTATGAATGTCATATGAGCCAGTGTTGGTGTAAAATATTGATTAATGCAGCTTAAAAGGTGGGGAAAGATCCCAATCATATAATTATACACTTCTCAACACTGACTGAGAGAATGGATTCAAACCTGAGCCAGCAGCAAATTCTTTACACACACTTCCGCTAAGAACTCTGCACCCTTCATTTTTTACAGTGATCACATCACATCACATCACATCACACATGCATTTGCACTGAATGTGAATCATTCAAAAAGAATAGTCACATGTGAATGTAATTCATGGGAGGAATGGGTTAAATGTTATGTTGTGCCAGGAAATGAAACTTAATTTGTATAGACCATGCTTTCAGTCGCTGAAATTATTCAATTGTATTAGCTTTTGGTAAGTGTGTATTTCTGGAAAGATCCTATTCTATCACTTATACAGTGAACTGGAGCTGAGAGGGATCATAAAAGCTTTAAATAGCAAAGTATTGGTTTATTCTGCCTATATATATATAGAGAGAGAGATGTTTGTTTATTGTCAGTGCCATATACAGTCAGTACTTTCAAACCAACTGGCCCTCTCCTGGTGTATGCATGTCTTCAAAAAGTGACACCTCTATTGTGTCTTTGCTCTGCTGTTTTGAATAATGAGGTGGATAGGAAGCAGGACCAGCTGGGTGTCATCACCCAGAAATATAAGCTTTCTGTTAGCACACTCAGTGTAGTCTAGTCAATTCAGAAAGTACATTTCTTAACGTCAACATCATACAGTATGTTTGATCATATATTTGCCTACGGTAATGGAATTACATCTGTTGGGAAATAAACTTTGCAAAAGGATTTCAGTGGAGTTTCTTGAAGGATGAATAAGGCCTGTTTACTTTCTAAGTTTTACCAAAGAAAGAAAATAGAAAGTATGTAGAAAATATGTATTTCTATGGTGGTTTCTTGACTACTTTCTCCCAGGTTGTCACCTGCACTTTAAATACAGTCTGGACGCCCAACCTGTTGCCTTGGACTAATCAGTATAACGTGAAACTTCGGTTGTTCTTCACGTGCCTTTACAATGTCGCTTTGGCTGTTCAATAACTGTTAAAAAAATAACTCCAAAGCAGTAAAGTGCCCATCTTTCCCTTGCACAATAACCATCAGAGCCCATTAAAGGTGAGGCCACTTTGAGGAGTACTAGACCGTGAAGGGACTCTTCTTCTTTGCAGCAGAAAACATGCTGTAGTTCACAACACCTGTGAAATGCACATTTCAAAACACATTTCCAAGGAAGTAATTAAGTGAGGGACCTTTGCATATAATCAGTCTTTTGTACACGAGGATTGTAAATAGAATTGCTCCTCGAGACCTCTCTCGCTGCCTACGACCACCACTGAACTCCCACATTAGCTCTGCTAACTACTTAGCTGTCGCTAGTAACTGTGCCAGGCTAGCCACATTTAGCAACTAAAATATTTTACAAAATGCATGGCATGGCAGTGAGCCAGCACCCTGGAACTAGCTCACACTATACAGATAGATATGCAACAGAATGCAGCCCTTTTTAATGTTATCACTTACACCTGTGCCTTTCCTGCTATGACTTGTAGCCTGTGACAACATCTATGGCCGGTCTATTGACTTGGCTTTGACTAGCTTTAGCGGGCAGCTGAAGCATAAATACTACCAGCTCTTTATCTGTCAACAAACTGGCAGCTGTATCTTCATCATACTGGCTGGGGGTTTCAAAGTATATCACAGAATTAAACCCAGAGGCCGAATCAGGAGGCTAAACAGGTGTGGTGGAACCAGCCTTTACTTGGTTGTTAGGCAGGCATAGGCTACAGCTGGAAAAAAAGAAAGGCAAGGACTCCAAAGAGAATACGGTTCGCAGGCAGATGTTCATAAGAAGCAAAACAGAATTAAGGCTGAGAAGTTCAGGAAACACAGACAATCAGCAGCGGCAGACTGGCAGCAACTGAACTACTGAGAGTAATTACTGATGGGGAGAAGCTGGGTGGGCAGGTGACTGGGTCGGGTGACGAGCAGGAGCGGGGAAACTCAGCGGTGACGGCCGGTGGGCAGGTGAGTAATGGCAGGTCAAAAACAACAGCTGAGGCTAATATGCTGAACACTGGAAGTATAGCGAGGAGCTACAAGCAGGACGAGGAGAACAAACTATAGAAAAAGCAAATGGCACCTAAGATGGGATTCAGAAATGAAAAGTCATTAAGTAGTTGGTGCTCAGTCAATTATATAATCTTGTTACATCCACATGAATCAACTTTATTTTAAGTGTCAAGTAAGCCATCGTGTCAACTGCAGATACAGTGTCATGGGAAGACCTTTTCACAGCAGACAAAGTGTCACTTGTCCTGGCATGAAAAGCACAGGTGCAACTAATAATGTTAATGATAGCTCTGTTCCATTAAGTGTCCCAGTGTGACGTTCCAGTGAGCCAGCACGCGCAATACCCCGAGCCTGAAACTAGACTCCTAAATTATAATAATTACACCTGCTGTGTTTTTCCAGCTAAATGTCCAAATATCTGCTGTGATAAAGGTCTATAGTATATTGCTTACTAATGTTCCAGGAGACAAAGGGACAAAATGTAGCCAAATTCACAATGTAGTTTTTTCCATCATCCCCTGATGTTGGATGAAAGGTGGTCGACATGCAGTACAATGTTGGATATTACGCGGCAAAAAAGGGGGATGTTTACTGGAACGAAGCCGATATACCAGAGCTTTCACATGACGAATAAAGGCATCAACCAATCACGTTGTGTGGAACAGATGTCATCGCAACTGCGGTCCTGTTGATTGCATGTGTTGCTCATCATCCTTCATTATATGACAAAGGACACTTAGAAAGACAATGAACTCAAGGACAACGTGTTGCACAGCACTGCCAGATGCAGGAAAGTGAGTAGATTGGTTTACTGCTGGATGTAATAGAGTAATTTTTCCAATGAGAGTATTTCGCATTTTCGTGTCATTTATGTCCCCCGGGCCCTTACAAGTGCAAATGTTTCAGCTGATGCCTTTCTCAGGGTGTGGGCTTCTCGTCTGCAACTTAAAGCAAAGGTAAGAATTAAAAGCTTTTTACACGTAGAGTCATGGAAGAGTTCATCCGTATTGTTTAAGAAAATATCAATTTGTGTGAAAACCCACAATGCATAAAACAAACACCAGATAACACTGTGCTGTATATCTCTGCAGGGTGCCCCCCCCCCTTTAGTCTGTGGAGTAATGGCCACCACAGGGAACTGTTTCTTCAACCCCTAATGTGTAACATCATTGTTTAAATTTAAATATCCTACTACAATTCAATAGATGGAGAGAAAAGGGATGAGCATCTGAAGGAAATGCACTGGACCTGCCCGGGAATACTAAACAGATTATACATATGCGCAGGGGCCAGCACTCCTCGGTGAATATAGAGCTATGGATTTGCCCAGACTGTCTCTGGCATTTTAATCCAGTGTGGAGATTAAAGCAGTAATCCACCTTCATTTCAAATAATTCGACACAAACTGTACGCCAGGTCCTCGCCATTGCAGGTTTGGTCTTAATGTCATTTGGAGAGTTTTAATAAATACTGTGTAGATCAATTTCTGCTAGAGTGAAGCATTTTGCATCTTTTAGCTCCAATTTTTAGTTCCTGAGGGCAAAACATAGACCTGTCTCTTGGGCGTTGCTTCAAACGTATATGACTGCTAGAAATCGTGCGTCACGGATAGCTACTGAACTTAATGCTGTGACATTGTCTCATGTGCTGTGGTGCTGGTACTTTCTTTATGGCTTCTTCCCTTTTCTGCTCATGCGGGGCCGAGTGTCTTCCACCACCTTCAGGAGACCTCAAACAAGAGTTGTTGTTCTTTATCCTGGATAATGCCTGTAGATTAAACATCTGATTGCTCTATCTATCTATTTATCTATCTGTTTGTCTGTCGGGCTGTCTGTCTCCTTTTAGTCTGTCTGTTTTTGGGTTCACTATACACATGCAAATGTGAAATGAAAAGAAGGTATTATTTTCTTCATTCCTGTCAGAAAGGACACTATGGGGTAAATCTTTCCTCTGTGATAGCCTCAGGCAGTCAGGATCTCACTGCTATCAGCATGCTCCATCTTTATAATCCTGCGTTATTCAAATGGTGACTGTTTGCCAAATGTTGGTATGTTTTATTAAATCCTCATGTCTTTGGCTCCACGTGGCTGGATCGTGGAGCGGGATGAGACACGGCCACGACAAAAAAACAATCACATTTTTAGACACGTATTGAAATTAAACTTGAATTAGACTTGAACCAATTTCAGCTAATCTCATATTTTGATTTTCAGAATTTAAGCTTTAATGCCTCTGGATATGTATTTACCAGCCAAAGAGTTAAAGGGTATGGGAAGAATTACAAATTAAAAAAGTGTCCTTGTTAAAATATTCATGCATAAATGATTCTGGAAGGGAAAGGATGCTTTTAGCAATATCCAAACTACTCATGTCTGCATTAAACATTCATTTAACAATCATCATCAGCACAGTGGAATAATTTGCATTGTTTCATGGCCTCTTTATACTAAATAAAATAAGTGCAGTTATGCATACGTTGTAGACACTGCGGAGATTGTTGCCCTTGTCTTTACTTTTAAGAGTAACAAATTGCTGTGCAGAAAATGAGCGGGCTTTTCTGTGTAAGTTAATGACTTGTTATCAGCAGCTACAGGACAATGAAGAGGATACATTTCATCCATGCTTGAGTATTTTATTATATGCTTCCTATATACTTAATGAATCAATTTAACCCGTCTTTAATCCAATAAATCACTACAGAAGCAAGGCCAGTGGTGGGCTGGCTAACATATCAGACCGGAGCTTTAGAATTTAGGTCACGCTTCATTTCTTTTGGCTGACACTGAAAATACGTTATTATTGAAAAATAAATAAATATATATATATATATATGTATATATACCCTCTACATTTTTTGTGCGTATGGATTTGATCACAAGTGGACATCTTTTTGTTTCCTGCTCTGTGTGCCATCTTCAGCTCAGAAGAAAGCCAACAGTCAGGAAAAGCAAAGGCAAAGTTTTCAAGAGGATTACAGGCAGACTTTGTCAAACAACCCAGGACAAGGAAATCACTTTCACTAATCCCACTTTCTGATGTCCGCCCCACAAAATGTCCTTTTCATCAGCAATAATTGAACATTGAGCAGACTACTATTGTGTTGGAGTCATTTTCTATGCCCTTAGCCTTTTGACTTTCAAAGTATCTTGTCTTTCCGCCCTGTCTCAGATTTGAAAAATGGTCTGTCCGTGCTCTGATACAGTATGTTGGGTGATTCCCTTACAGTGCTGGAGGATGTAGCCTACAAATTTCTGGAAGACAAAAGGATTTTACTCTTTATCAAGCGGTCAGTCTCTGCAGGGATCCTTTGCATAATGTTGTCAGACACTTTAAAGAACAGTCTGAGCCTGTGAGAGGCAAAAACAAGCACTTTTCTCACTTTTGGTAATTTTCTTCTATTACTGTACCAATTACATTATACAGTTATTATTTACAAAAATTGTAAAAATAAAAAAAAGTAGGGCCCAGGTTTAAAAATATCATAGTTTCCCTTTAAAGTATAACATAATTCCATGCATTCCTTACTCGGTTGACAGATAAGCCTTGGTCCTTAGTGTTGCTACATTTGTTCTTGCACAGCACATACGCAGTTTACATTGAAGATCATGGCAGGTTTACTCCAAATGGACATTTTTGTAAAATAATGAATCCTTTATTTCAGACAAGCAGCATTACAGCACTTACATAAGAGCAAACATGCAGTTTAATCAATTCTTTACACTTTTGCTCTTGTATTTGTTTTTTGGGGGGTTTGGAAAGGCTAAAAATATCATCGCCCTTCAAAGCCTTTAAATGGCAAGTATCACTCTTACAACAGCTCTGTGTACATCACTTTGGCCTGTAACCTTCCATGCCTAGTTACGGTTGCTAAACTGACTGTACAATTTGGGGAAGAAGTTTAGCGAATGGTGCATTCCATAAAGTCATACTAAAAGCCTCATTAATGTAGCTAAAATACAAAAAAAGCTATTGGTGCAGCAAACACATACCTGTAGGTTGTTAATAACAAATGATTTAATTATTTTATTCTGTGAGTCCACCGACCTTGTGCTTTCGGACTTTACTCCAGCTACATTTTAGCGAGATATTTCAGTTTAACCCAGTGTAGCTCAATTCAGCAGTGGCTGCATGCGGACCCCAATTTCAAAGTGCTCTATGCCACACTCAGTTAGTGAAATGTCAAAGTGGGCTTTGGGTATTGCTCATGCATTTACAAGGAAGGACAGGGTGTTAAAGTTTATACATTTGGGCTTGTTGTTTTGTCTTGTTTCCCCCAGCAGCAGGGAGTTCTCAGGCCCTGCCATCTTCACACGTGGTTTAGCCTGGGGCACTTTAAACCCCCTCCACAACACACACACACACTCACTGCTCTCCTTCTCTCTCTCTCTCTGTCTTTGTTTTTCTGTGTCTGTCACTCTCTCTCTCTCTCTCTCTCTCTCTCTGTCTGTCTCTCCTTCCATCTCTCACCTTCTTTCTTCCCCTGTTCAGTGTTCAGTTAGTGAATCCCTCAAGTCTATACCGGACCACTTCCTTTGACACACACAGCAAAAGCCTGTCTTTCAGCTCCTGCAGTGACAGGATGAGGCCAAGCTTCCCCAAAAGTTCTGTGGGTGTATGTGAGTATGTGCAAGATTGAGCTGTGTGAATACAGTACTTCTTTGCACGCTTTTGCATGCAGGTGATGTCACATAAGTTGAGCTGGCCATATATTACTCACTGTCAAGTTGTTATGGAAAGGCACATGCAGTAGTTGAAACGCCATGTGCATATAAACTAAATGCAAATGGTTTACAGCTAATGTAATGGCTAATTGATGAAAAATATCACATGATTGTTTGTGTTGCTTTTCTCTTGCTTTTCCACTTGCCTTTTTTCATACTTTTTTCTCAGTGCTAGCCCTGATGCAGGGCCACCACACCATGTATCACTGTCCTGGGTGGCTAGCAGATGAAACCTGTAGTGATGTGAGTGAATCGAAGAAAAATTAAATTTTACTGAACGAAATTTAAAGAACTTAGTCACCAAAATGAACCGATTATCACTAGAAACCTGAACATTTTAGTTTTACTCTGATATTCCTAAAATTCGTAACAACAACAAAATTCCCCCGGAAATAGGCATCTTATCAGCTCCTGACGCCACAAGTAATGTTACATCAATCCCACTGATTAAAGTTTCAGTACTGAGAGCAGCACTGAGCACACTAATGCTGAGCACTTTGCTGATGAGCAAATATGACATCCTGTTTGGTATTTTATTGTAAAAAGTTTCTATTTGCTTTAACTAAAGTCATCCCATCATGTTTTTGTCACTTTACATCAGCCTGACATTGAAGTTTTCCAACTCATTTAATCTTCCTTAAAGTCCCTAAGAAGATTGGCTGCGGTGAGTTTGTTTCCATATCGTCTGAAATGTTTAGGTTCCATCTGTTTGGAGTGTGATTCATAGCATGATGGACAGACGTGATGGCATGACGGCTAATGTAAAACAAGCAGCTTAATCCTCAGTTTGAGCCCTATGTGTCATTATCATTATATCAAGTTTTAATCACAGCTATCTCTGGTTTTCTTCTAAAATTGTAATGCATACAGAAATTAAAGAACATATTAAATGAGTGCCAGCATGACTCTGTGACACATATCAGTTTTCAATATGTGTATAGATACATACAAAAATGTAAAATGAATACATAGAAATATATAGAAAATGAATAAAACACAGCAGCGTTCATTCAGCAATTTCTTTCAAATGTAAAAAAAAAGGAATTAAGCAGATGATCAATTCATTTTTTATCAAAGTTAAAGAGGATTAAAGCAGGTGATGTGAGTTTATAATAGTTTGTCTTAAAACAGCAATTGCATTTACTCTCCTCTCGCTTTGACAATGTGCACGTTTGCACTGCGACATCACTTTGGAAGGAAAGAGAGGATTTGCAAATGAGTCAAAAAGTGAGTGTCTTCTACTGTTGCACCTTCACGACAAAATACTTGAGAAAAGAGGTGCGTCCGGACAAATTGCCTGGTTGACTTTGCTCCTTTCTTCAAGGGCATTTGCTCCATCCTTACCTCTTCGTCTCTGCAGGCTTGACTGGTGCAACGGAATAAAAACGTTGACACCTTGTTTCAACAAATGAGAAATGACAAATGCATAAATCATTCAGGGTCTGCCGCGTAGAGATTTCAGTTTGACACAGTCTCAGGCTGTTTGATGCTCCAGTGATGAAGCCCACAGAAGGCTCCTGCCACCGCTGATGTGCTAAAATGGTCACTGCTGTTGTTCATACCTAAAACCTACATGATCATAAGACATGCTAGAGACTCTACCACACCCTTCAATTATACAAATGTATCATTCATTCATCTTACTTGAGGACATTATTAGTTTGGTCAATATAATTTAAAAATAAAATCAATAAAGTAATGTAAAAAGTGAGTAATTCAATTTCTAACACATTAGAGCCTCATTGTGACAATATTGCTATTATATTGTGCTCGACCTCAATAATGAAAGACTCCCTTCTATGTCAGAGGTTAGTATTCCTCTCTGAACTGAAACAATATGTGAGATTTCCAGAGAGACTTCTTCTTATTGAATGAAGATATATAATAGTACTGCAGCTTAGATAATATTGTAAACATGCCAACCCAAAGTGGTTCAATATTTGTTCTTTGCCGGGATAACATGATGAAAATCCGAGTATATAAGACTGAGAATATACTGTTTCATTTGTCCAAAAAATAATAATTTCCATTTTCAGTAACTTGCAAATCAAGCAACGTTTCAATTTTTCTCATAGCACGAGTATGGAACGCAATTACTGTAAATGAAATGGCTTGCCTTTCTCCGAAAGTGACTGTATTTCCTACCAAGGCCAATATTCCACAGATGCACCAATCTATCTTCAAGCCCATCCAATTATCTATTTAGCCAAACGTATAATTACTCGTCTGTGTGTGCCAAGAGTGTTTATTAGGATTTCTTACACACAAATTAAATTGCCCATAAACAATTTCTAGGAGCCATTAGAGCATCTCAAGAAATGATTCAGTTAATGAGGGGGCGGGATGGGAATGTTGAGATGAGGAGACGGTTGTAGTGAATACGCTGCACCCTGTGACATCTAGACAATTAGATCTTGGCAAGCTAAACTGCTAAACACTATCATGATGGCTTGTTTGAAATCAATATGACGAGCTACATGTAGAGTATTTTTCTTTTTTGTACAGAAACCATGTGCTGTTCATGAACGAGATGAGGTGGATTTTAAAGCAAAATGGCTGAGGAGGAGCACACTGTATCCCACTGGCTCTATCAAGTGCGCTTCTTTCGGGCACTGACGTCTTCTTGAAGTCGGTTCAAAATGCCTCCAGAAGGATAAACAGTAGGTGTGTGAGTGGAATAATGAATCTGTGTAACAGCTGTCCCTCATTTATAATGATTGATTTACCCACTCACTACTCTGCAGTAGATCTCCGACTCAGAATATTTATTGGGACAGAAAAATACCTCTGGAATAACCCAGTCAGGAAGAAAGAAAGAAGAAGAAATAATCTGGTCCTTTACTTGAATACACGTAAAAGAACTGCTTTTTAAAACTCTGTGACTAATGTTATTACATCAAATAATGATGTGTAATATGTTGTAGCTGGTCGAGGTGGAGCTAGTTTTCACTACTTAATAAAGTCCAGTAATTATAGTATTTTGTTTGTTTTCTCCAATCTCTGGTTACTTTTAGTTTTTTGATAATTTCACCTTGAACAGTTATTTAAATAAAAATAAGTACAGAGGGAAAGTGTCTCTTTGGTGGAACTGCTTACAGCTCATAGACGTCTGAAACGAAACGAGGGACTCCAACCAGACACACATTTGTTTGTAAGGGGTTAGAGGTAAAAATTGGGGAATCACCGGTTAAATCTTTAAAAATGTTTTGTATTTTATAAACCTATCCTATCCTACGGCAAAGCAACTAGTAACTATAGAAAACTATGTAAAAATATGAACATTTCCCTCTAAAATGTTGAGTAGAAGTAAAGTAAAGTAAGCACAGTGCCACAACATTTAGATGCTTTGTACTTTTTATCATTCAACCCAATGAAAACTATAGTGTGAGCCAAGCAATGAATGGATTTCCTTGGTAAGTTACCATCATTCTAATTATTATTTAAGTTGTATGCCATTATATTATTTCTATAATATAAGTGAAGGCCAAGAGAACAGTATACATGTATGTGTTTTGAACTTCTTCCAAACAAACCTTGAAGAATAAAACTTTGACCACAAGAGGTACTGTCATATCTTATTCACTAGCAAGTCAGGACTCGTGTTTTGACACCTAACTTCAAAGTATCTGGATTCTATTTCATGTTGGCATTGGAGGAAAGTCAAAAGGATGCCAAATGCAAAATCTGTCACGAGGTCAAAGCTTCTCCCCAAGATGACAGAGGGGTCGACAGATTCATTGTCAGTGCAGAGATACAATGCCACCTGTCCTTGAAATCCTGTTCTAAGCATTAGCTTTGTCTTTTCTATCCGGCGTGACCAGCTCTCTTTTCTCTTTAGCTGCTCTTTCGTCTGTTATTTAATGGAGGGATTGCCGACATGAAAGACATGACCACTTTGCCTTTCATCACAATGACATCATCCCTCTGGCTACACCTGAGATTAAAATAAATGAATGAGATCTGATTAAAATGAAATGCTGCATATTAAGACAAATCCTATATGTCCCTCGTGTTGTTGAGGAGAGTTCAATCAAAAGCTCTGATTAGGCTTAGGAGTTTGGAAGTCTGAAGTCTGAGTCTGAAGCTCATGTATTGAGAGGGAATGGGAGACAGCATGTTGGTTTCTGTATTGCCAAATGTTGTTTAATTTGATTTTAAAATGAACTATCTTTTATGAAATTATTCTTGTTCTGATCCAGAAAATGCACCATTATCCACAAAAGGTTCTCCTGTGAGCTGATCACTTTTGTATCTATATCTTTTATACATGTTTGCAGTCTATCAATAACGTTGTAATTTTTTCCATATTGTAATTTTACTATTGTCTGATCCCACATTTTTCTCTATTAAATGTTGTTTTGGTCCTTTTCTTCATCAGAAGCAACAGTCTAAGGACTGAGGTTGTCATATGCTGTACAGATTGTACAGCCCTTTGAGGCAAATTTGTGATTTTGGGCTCTATAAATAAACAAGACTTGACTTGATTTCACTTTGTAACTCCAAAGTTTCAGATTGAATCTTAAGGGAAAATTGTGGTTTGGTTTTCCTTCCATATTTTTGGTCATTATTCCTATTGATTATGATAACATTCTACTACCCAAAGTAAATCCACAGATCTGGAAACACAGCGGCATCACAACCACAGTGTCTGACATCCACCAACACAAGCAGTCAGTCAATGAGACAAGCAGTAAACAAGCAGTTTAACAAGATCCTCTAAACCACTTTATTTATTTGGAGGGAAAACCCAAAGTGAGCGCACCTGAAAGGTCAATAATTATGCCTTATTGCACAGAAAAACTGTGCATGCACGGGAAGTTGGTCTTTAAACTGTGATGGATGTTTACAAGAGATATTTTGTTAATAATGTTACCAATAACGGTAAACGTGACCAACCTGGTGGTTTGCTTGTGCATGCATTTGTTTTTTATCAATGTTTCCACATTCCCAGATTACAGAGATTGACTCTATAAGTAAAATGTTACTATTTCCTATAGAAAAGACCCATATTATAATAAACTGTAATGTCCTTTAACTACCTGGTTTCTGGATTTTAGAGTTGTTCATGATTCCATGTGAACTTGATTTTCTAAAACAAAGGTTTTGAGAATGATTATTTATATAATATTGTATTATAATGTATTTGGAATTCTTATTTACCGCACAAACACATTGTGTTCCCACTAGTTGAATGTATAAATAATCTGCTTTTACAACCCTGTAGGCAATGATCACATGGCATGTGGATACATTTAGAGATCCATACCTCCAAATGTATCATAGTGATGCAACATAACACAGGAACCTCCAGCACTAGAATTTCCTGTTCTAGTCTGTTTGTGAGTGTTGACAGCATCTTCCTCACATTCCCTGCTGTTCTCTGTTTGTCCCTCGGTATCTCAGCTGTATCAGTTTCAGTACCAAGCATGTTTTTTACAAGATGGTTATCCCAACTTTGTAGTCCTCTTATATGGATTCTGATAAGAACTTTAGGACCTGTGTATCTGTAATAGTGTGAAGTACTTCGCCCTACATCTTTGAGACAACAAAAACATATATACTTTATATTTATCTTGGACTGTTTGTGTGTTTAAGAAAGAGAGGGAAAAAGACAGGAAGACGGTAGTGCTGTGTACGTCTTCGTAATGCTTAATTACAAGGATTAGACCTGCACTAACATTAGTGGTTGCACTTTAGATTTGAACATTTATTTAAGAGAACCCATTTGAACTGCTGCACCAATTTTAACAAAAGCTTTCTCTTCTTTCATTGAAGTAGTAATGTTTCCCTGTACTTGGTCCCCCGGAGACTGTAGAGACATCTTCAATAGAACACCTGCCCTTATCAGTGTGCTTGACCTATTTCCCCAGCTTCTTTGCTCCATCCCTCCCTCTGTACAGCTTGGCCTACAGAGGACAGGTAATCCCGTTGACACCAGCAGAGACTGATGTAGTGCACCTGTGATCTGGTTATCTTGCCCCATCTCGATCGCAGATAAAGCTGGCAGCAAACCAGCGAGGTTCTTGTAAGAGTTATAGGGTTGTCAAAGATCACTGACTAGTGTTCGGCTAAGTGAGCATTAAACAAGATGTTATTAGGAATAACATTCAGTTAGAGTTTAATGATGCTGCTGATAATGGCTACAGGCATGCTAATCTTGCAGCAAATGTTATGCTGCTGGGGAGGCAACAGAAATTCAAGGTAAAAGAGTCCTGTAGGTATTTATGGAATTGCCAGAGATAAAAAGAAGACCTTGACTATACCCTTCAGCTACACAGTATTGATCATATAATATATATTTTTAGCTTGTGTAAATCTTTTAAATACTAGAGTGAAAACTGAAGCACGTGGTATAATGTTTTGAGCTCTTATTTTCTAGGAATGGCTGTGAAGCCCTCACCCGTCAGGGCTGCTGCATTATGAATACAGACATAAAACAACAACAAAAACTTAAGTAAAGAAGATATGAAAGTACCCTGAAAATGGTCAAAAGAGTGAAACAGCTAAACATAAACAAACTTAAATATTGATGGAGGATGTGAATCTCCTGGGAGGGAGAGCAAAGGCGTCTTCTGGTGCCTCGGCGTCTGTCTGAGCTGCAGTGAAGCACAGGGAGCTTCTGCAGCTATAAAAGATGTGCAGCAGTGAATGGAGTTGCTATCATTGCTGGGCCTCCAGGTGCTTAAGTTATTTTTTACTCGTTTCAAAACATAATGTGCACTTTGTTTTATCACAGCAGTGCAACTAAATCCGCGCAAGAGTCGTCCACTCATTCAATTAATCGATTTTGCTGTCATCAGCCACTCTCTCCTGCGCTCTCTCTCTATCCTGTGCAGTCTCTCTTCCTCTTCGACGTCTCTGCGGGCTCTTGATGGCAGCCGAACGGCCATAGCGAGGCCCAGCAGGTATTTAGGCTTTCAACAGCTCAGGATAATGTGCATCTAGTGCACGAAGCTAAAAATGTAGCTACTCAGGCCTTCCTAATTCATTTAGCGAAGCCCAAGGAGGCTGTGAGCGGGCGGAGGGAGTTCAGGCGGGAGCTCAGCAAACAAACCTCCTGCAAGAAGCTGAGATGAGTGTGAGGAAGAGTTTTAATCCTCTGTTACAATGGCTGCCTCCCATCAGATGAGGGGCTGAAACATCGCATGGTCTGATCTACTGTGAAAGTACATAACAAGAAAAGAAATGGCAGAGGTGTTGATTAGTCGCAGTACTATCAGATCTGATGTCTTTTGTTTGGATTTGGTGGTGAATTTCACTGGTTTGGGACCTTTTCCTGATGGTTATTTCTTCTCTGCTACAGTCAAGCAATCTGCAGCTCGGGCTGCGCAGGAGATGCTCCTCTTTCTTGCTAAGGAAACCAGGGCAACCACCTTTTGACAACTCCCTCGACTCCCCTGGCTTATAGAGTCAGACAGTGAACACATGCATACACACAGACACACGCCAGCACATACTGTAGGTGGTGATAGACAACTAAGAGGAGGAACACATTCTCACACATACTGTATAAGGCGAGAGACACGCACAATGCATAGAGATGCTGCCAGATGGATTGATAGGGAGTTAGGAAGACACAGACAAATGTGCTATAAACGCAATTCATATTTTGGTGTTTGTTATTAATCACATAATCCCATCACCTTTAAAGATGCCTCTCTATCAATGTGACTAAAATCTCTGTTCCATTTCAAACGCTACAAATATTTCCAGTGTTCTCCTAAATAATGCTTTATGCCCAACTTGCTGTTATTCCAGCATGGTGTGGTTTATTAAAAATTGATTGTGGCATGTCTACCCAGATGTATTTGCTCTGCAATAAAGAAAAATGTCATCTGCAAACTTTATGTATTCACGCTCTCACAGCAAATTTTTCTCTCATGGCGACAGAGGTACTGAGGCCTGTCTTTGACTGATGTGCTGTGGCACGAGTTGTCTTCGGCTGACACGAGGACTGCAGAGGGTTTTGACAGTGTTCACTCCAAATATCCTGCTCCAAGTGGAGCTGATCAGAATAGACGCCTCTCTCAGCACTGCTAGGCAAGCTCCACATCACAGTCTGTCACCACTGTCAAAAAGTGGGGACTGCAGTTGGATGCTCACTTTACAACATGGCAATGGCCTGTAACATCCTGTTAAACTCTCAAACATGTCAGTTTTTCTTTTCTGGGGCCATGCTTTAAGTATAGCTTTTGGACTTGTCAAATTCCAAATATAATATTAAGTGCATTGGTAGAAAAACATTTTAGATTGTCACTGTTTGGTTACTACTGATGCATTAAAGAGTAACTCAACACAAAGCTGAAACGCTGTGTTTTGTTGCATTTCCACCACACTGTGTGGTCAGACGTGTGCTCTGTCACACCGGTAACCACACCCAACAGTGATGTCATAGTGTACTGATAACGCCCTGGAGTACACTTCTACATCACTGCAGCAAGGTGAGATGTTAAACCACTGAGTGTCAGCAAAATCAACATTTCTATTAAGCTGCCCTTTAAGGTGCCATGTTTTTGTTAATTATATATTATGTGAAAGGTGAAAGATTGGATTTTGAAAAGAAAAATTCTTATTACTGATCTGCATTCAGCGATCAAAGCATAACTTGGTGTTTTTGCCAAAATAATATTGGGGGGAAAAAACGTAAATGTGCTTTTTGAGTGTGGCACAAATTCACCAATCAGCAAGCTTGTCCAGTCCTGTTTTTAACATCAAAAATATCTGAAGACTAGATCACTTTTGATTGTTAAAGATGCTGAAATTCTGACTAGACCACAACAGTGATCTTTTAACTTTTAAGGTATAAAAAAGAAAATACTTTAATGACAACATAATGCTGCTAAACGTTTAACTTAAACCAGGAAAAGTTTTAGGATTGATGTCAAGGTGTATTTTATCAGGCTACTTCAGGGTCTCAACTCTACCAGGAGGACAAACAGATTGTGATGGTGACAGGAAAAAGATAGAATATGTAACTTTCTCCAGAATTTTGTGAACGGTTGTGAGGAAGACTTTTGTTTTGTATTTGATTCAACAACTGCAAAACTTAGAAAATGTGCCAAGATGCAAAGTATGATACAAAGAGGCTTAGCTTATGATGTTGATTCCGATGCTTTAAATGTAAAACTGGTAAGAAACTAACAGCTTCCACTGTGTAATCTCTGTTTCAGTCTTAATTGGAAACCGATATCATTAGTCAGTTGCAGAGTATGAGTGTATCAAACCATGGAAATGCTTGTGTGTTCAACAATATTCCACTATAAGATTAATTTATTAACAATTCATAATCATGATCAAAACACATGTACCAGCTTTATGAAGAAGTGGACTGTTGCCATTTAAGTACCGTTATTTGTCTGCATGCATCTCTGCCTATCATCTGTATTTTGTCTTTTCTTTGTTAACTTATTTTGTTTGCTTTTGATTGATTTCACCTTTTCTGTAGCCCTTTTAAGTCTCCTTTTTCTAAAGACAGCCAGAAGGAAACTCTGAAAGTACACGCTGCATTCCTGCTGAGCCCTCTGGTGATAATAACCTCCTAAAATTCAGGTACTAACAATAGATGGTGTCAATTAGTAAAAGGTAAGGAAGGACAGAACAACTCATTTAGTTAATAGGACCTTGCAATAATCTTATGAAAAGGAGGGAGATGAGCACAGGGACGAGACCATTATCCCAATCAACTCCCTACATTAAAAGTATTTATTACTTTAGTTGTGTGGCGCTTTTCTCATCAGCACCTTTATTGGGATTCTGCCTCAGTGTTTGGCTGCTGGGCAGGATGGCCCAGCAGCCAAACATCAACACACAGGTGAAGTGAAACTTCAGAGTGACAGAGCTTTTTCTGGTGACTTGGCAACATGACTAATGGCCTTGCTCAGGGCCTGCCCAGGCATAGCTTGTCGATACAATTCTCTTACGTTTTGCCACTTGCCAGTTCCCATCTGGAGCCAATACATGAACTGAGATGGTGTGTCCCTTTCCCACGAGGTCACCGCCTGTCTCCGCATAACACTTAGCCCCAGTCCTCCCATCCACATCCCCTCTGGTCCTCTCTCCTCTCGCTCCACTGAGCTTCTCCTCATTGTGACAGGCTGTACAGTGCAGTGCATTACAGTGAATCAACTTCCTCTTTACTGAAAGGGTTTTTCTTTTTACTAATAAAGTGATTAAAGTGCTGCAGTGGGCCAATGATTACAGCCAGAGCACCACTTCACAATATATTTGTGTTTTATCACGTGTAAAATGTGGACAAATGTGAACACAGTTTTGAGGAAGTGCTATATTATTGAAACGGTAAAATAATTTTAAAAATAATTTATTCTATGTTCCTGTGTTTATTATTCTGATATATCAAGTATATGTGAGAAAGGCGTTTTGGAATGTTTAAACATCTCGAGATCCTGTCTTTTTCTCCTGCTGTAATTTTTGGGGGATTTTGAACATGTTTATGACATTATCAAACTTGACCTCCATCCTGATGGCTGCATTCAAATACATTTTTATTCATTTGAATTGAAGTCAAGTGAGCAAATGAGCTGGAAGATATTTTGGTGGGCAACCATCGCAGTCAAATGTTGGCCATAATGCTCCGACCGGTTAAAATTTGCCATTAAAAAGAAGAAGCAGCAACAGTCAAATGTTGCGATTGTCATTTCCTGTAAGTGCACAAAGGCCTTGTTCGATTTGAGACGACACTCCCCAGTCAAAATATATGCACTGTGCAAGTAAATACATAGTGTACACAGAATACAACATGGAAGTGTACTAACGGAAATAACCAAATTGAGACATAGTGTTGGTTCCCAAGGATCACAACTTAGAGTAAACAGGTTAAACAAACTGTTAAAGATATCCAAATACTATTTGACCAGTGCAGTGCATGTACACGTAACGTAGCTTTCCTGTCAGTTGTCAAAAAAATAAGGCGTCAAAGGAGGCTGAGCTGCCTTAAAAAAAAATAAGTTTTGCTCATCTCATTTCAAAGTGGCTTAGCCTGTGATCCACCAAAACATACCGTCCACAACAAAAACAAAAACTTTGTAAGCTGCCACAAGTCAAGTGCAGAACAGCAGGAGGCTGTCAGACAGCCCGGCTGAGGGGGTTATGGTTTCCACTCACCCAGTCAAAGTGCATATTCATTCACGCTGCTCCGCTCTGGTTCAGCGCTGAACTGTTCAACTGTGTCTCAAGGGTGAGCATCAGACAGGCATAATTTCAAGGCCACGCACTGTTGCTCTCATTACTATTCTGAGCCATATTTACCTGTTTAGCAGAGGGAAGAACGAGTGCAGAACAGATGAGACTGAAATAAGTGTCTGATCAATTTTAACAATGGAGACTTGTTTTATATTTTTCGCTAGAACCTTGAAATCATGATATGTAATGTTTGACTGCAAAATTAAATAATTAATGGAAAACATCTTTTTCAGACCCACTCTAGGACCTCTTTAGACTCCAGAGGCCTGAGCAAATGCCAGCATACACTGGGCAGAAAGCACGGACACACCCTGGACACACACACACACACACACACACACACACACACACACACACACATTTACACCTATGAGTCTCCACTTGACTGGGCACATATATCAGAATGTGGAAGGAAATGAGCAGAGACAGTGAAAACACATGCAGAAAAAACTACAAAAAGATTGATAGCTACATTTTCAAATCCTCGTTCTTTGAAGGTGGAGCAATATAATGTTACTCTATATATTCAACTTCTTGTCTTCACGACTCAGTGTGTGCATTTGCATGTACCTGTTCAGCCAATGTTGATGAGCTCAAACATATGGGAAGTGGCTCTGCATAAGGGGCTGCACTCTTCCTACCCTTCATTTGTCTTGAGCTAGTGGAGAAGTGGGATGGCAGGAAAGCTGAGGGCTTTTTTATGGCTCTGCCTCTAGAATTTACATTCCAGTGCACAATGATCATTCAGTTTTACACATATACTGTAATGGTACCCTGTGCTGTAATACTGACACAGAGACCTACCTTATGAGTGGCTATATAAGGCTGCCACTATAGACCACTGGTTTGTAACATTTGAGGCTTCTGATCTCTTATAAAAGCTGCGTGTACTTGTCACTCCTTGCATATTCCAACTGGTTTGTTACTGTTTAACCAAATAAAGGCCCAACAAAGTAAAAATACCCAGCATTTCTTTTGGAGGAAAGACAAAAAAACAAAAACATGTAGTTTTTCTCTTTCATCTTAGATCATAAATGAATTGTTGATATGTAGATGTATGAGAAATGGATACTGGGCAACAGGATGGCAGCCATTCACCCATAATGAAAGTTGCTTTCCCAGTGCTTACCGCATTTTTCTCCTCAGGGTTTGTTTTCAAGATGTGCAACTCACAACATATGTGCCTTAGAGTTGCACAAACACGTGAAGAAGAAGTGTTTGCAGTTAAATATGTACCTTGTCAACAGTTTTAATGGCACTGTTCTGAATGCGCACACACACACACAAACACACACACACATATATATATAAAATCCATTCTGTAGACACAAAGAGCTGCTTGGCAGAGGGCAAGAGGGCAGCGATGTTCTGCTTTAAGCACATTGCTCAATATCTGTCACTTACAGGAAGTTGACCAGAGTAATCGTCACATTTCCTTCTGCCATGCAGAAAGTGGTGGGCAAGCCAGCCAACACAGGGCTTGTGCTAAAAAACAAGAGCGCCAGTCTTTCATACCCACAAGTCTCTCCCCAGAGCAGAGCGTATACTGTACCTGACACACACCAACCGTCAGGGAGATATGCCACTTCCCACATAGTTTTGCCTCTCGGCAAAGGTGGCGGGAACATACAGAACAACACACAAGGTTTGACTCAGTGCACAGCACTGTAGGCCACAGCATCTGTCTTTCCCACCCACAGGTCTCTTCTTGGTCCACAGGTCTCTTCCACATCAACGGCACTCAGGCAGCGAATGCCACCCACCAGTTATCCCAGCTGCCAAACAGTAGGTGGTGGGAAGCAAAATAGGCAGGTGTATGAAGTACAACAACTCCTCAACAACAAACCACAGGCTCACAGACACATAGGTCTCCTCCTGGTGCTAAGTAAGGACACAGGGAGAGACCTTGAGTGTCATTTATAAACATTACCTGCAATGTGTCTATGCTACATTAGTATCACAAAACAAGTTTAGTGAACTAACTCCATGCAACTTCTGGCCCATACAAAGTTTTCCCAAACTAAGAACAATGTCATTGCTGATTGCAAAGTAGAGCAGATTACACAGTCTTCTAATAATTTTTGTTTTTGTATTTCAGAAGCCATTAAACCTCCTCAGAACTGCGTGGTGCTCTCTCTGCTCTCACCCGCAGGCAAATCTTTTGCCAGATCTGTAACTTCTGTCAGGCATCAAATTCACATTACGAAACAACATCTTTAAACTTAAAGGTTTTTACTTCAAATATTGACTTGCTATGTTTTGCCTAATATTAGACTTTTTACCTCATATTTCATTTAACACATTAAACACACCTTAGTGTTTTACCGCCTACTGACATACAATATGTGGACCTCATCACCATGTACCACCATGTCTCCTTCATCCATGGATGAAAAGAAAAATCAGTGGTGTGTTTTCATGGAGTTACTGTTCTCCTGGTTCTGCTGTCGTCATCGTTAATCTCACTGAGGGCACGGCAACCAAAATACTCACACTGCTGCCAAAACGCCATAACACGTTTCCTTCAGAACATATTTGGTGTATAAAAACCTTAGTTCAAGGAGAGAGTTGGAAGAGGAGGAGTCAAAACAACACATCCCATATTCAAAACCAGCTCGCACAGGCATTTTCTTCACACTGGTTTGAAGTTGGCGGAGTTCTGTTTGAGAAAGATGGTGTGGTGTACTTCTGTGCACCAATCAGAATTTAGCTTTAATTCATATTTAACGGAATTCAAATCTGAACACAGTTATGGGTTTCTTTTTGTTTATGTAGCCAGACCACTGTCAATCATATCTGATGAAACCACAACCATACAGTGGCTGAATCTACATTTTCAGAAGATGTCCATTCTTGTGAAAACAACTGTACGTGGTGAGGGCGTGTTAACATCAACACAATATTGTGTGGTAGCAACATCAAACAATACATATGTCTGGATGTAAGTAATGCAATTTCTGATCCTGGCAAACAATACAGATGAAAGCCTATCAAGCCATTCAAACATACGCCCTGGGCTTTCCTGTGAAATGAAAAGGGTGGATCCTCATATCCCCTCCATACCTGGCACTGCTGCTTCTGTCTACCTGCAAGCGTCTCGGAGGTATGGGGAATATTACATGGCTCTTTTTTTAATGTTCTCTGTAAATCCTGTGGGGAAATTACCCAAGCCCGGTCACCACCGTTTGTGACAGATGGAAAACCTTTCCAAAGGGATTATGATGCCCTAGACTTGCTCTCGTTCTCATTTCTTTTAAAGCCCAGGTATCAGTTATCTGTCAGCCGAGCTCTGGATTGCCTTGACAGAGGTGCACATGTCTCGGCTCGCCTCTCACCAGTGAGCGGATGAAATTCCCCGTTATGACCTCTCTGTCTCTGCTATTCAAAGCTGTCAGGCAACACAATGACAAGATGGTGACATTTGTAATGCACCCTAATAGTGCCCTGTTGGGCCTTGTTACCACTATCACCCCTAACCAAGAAAAGGCTTTATAGCTATCACTAGTGTGCCACATTGACAATCGCCCCTCGAAATGGGATTAACTTTTGAAGTACACATCTGGGATCACGCAGTAAGGGGGAAATTGACAGACTGCTCAATTATAGGGGATATTGTTGACTTTTCTTTTATTGAGATATAATGTACTGATGGGAGAGGACAGTTCAGGTGTCAGTGTGTTTGAATCCAGGCTGTTGTCAGTATATCAGAGGGGCTTGTTCATTGTCACAGTCAATCAATGTACAACCGTCCCTCCTCACTAAAAATATTTTCTTGTTGACTTCCTGACTGTTTCTCCTTCGTACTGCTCACCCACACTGTTGTACCCCATTCACACTGTAGGCTACCATATAATATCCCAAAAGACTGTCCTACTTATTAAATGCAACAAACACAGTAAACATGTTCAATGACACTGAAATTTGATCTCATTTCCCACCAGGAAAGAAGCAAATATACGGATAGTAAAGGTCACATGGAGCAAAAGCATTTCATAACATTTTGGTTATGGTTGAATGCTTACAACCACACTCCCTGTGGGTAAGGATTCATTAAATGAGCTCTCTATGGTTACTCTACGTAACTCTTGCTACAAAATTGTGCTCACAAGTTAAATATTCAAAGCCCTAAAAAGACATCTTATGTGTACATTATTAATTATTAATTGATTCATTCCTAAAGCTGGAATGCGGCACTTTTACATATAAATGAATGTCCGTTGCATTCAAGCTGTTGCCAAATGAGTTAACCCAATGCTGATTAAGTCAATAGCTGTCAGGTAAATCTCTCTGTATCCCGCAGAGTTTTAAAGAGTTTTAAAATCTGGCGTCTGTGGTGACATTGCCGGCTGGAAGGGGGGAGCAACCGTAGCGACAGAGTAGGCTAAGTTGTCGTAGGTTGTCAGGGACAGACAGAAAAACAGACAAACTTTTGTACATCGGGATTAGCCTGAGGAGCAGAGGTCCAAAAGGCAGGCAGGGGGTCATGCAGGCAGAACACAAGCAGGCAGTAGCAGATTGCTGGAAAACTAAGGCAGAAGCACAATAGACAAGCTGGTGCTGGTTGATCGGGGAGGTGAGATGATGGCGGGAAAAGAGGTTACTGCAGGGCAGGAGGGTGGCCGGATCTGAAATGAAATTATAACATTATAACCTGATATTAGCTTCTGTATTATCTGCCCGTCTCTACTAAAAATCAAACATGTTGAAGACGATACAGACCTGTAAAAACATTCATGACAACCCTTCCAATAGTTTGTTAGATGTTTCTGTCTGGACCAAGGTGGTGACCGACTGACAGGCGGACAATACCATCCGTCATTGCAATTAGCATGACGGCTAATAATACCTAAAGGCCGTGCTTCCTCAAAAAGATGTGTAACTTGTAGATGTGAATTTGACTGAAGCCTGTGAAGTGCTGTTAAACAATATGTCACTCAATCAACGTCACTTTAGTTTCGGCCGTCATCCTTGATGATCTTTGACTGACGAGACCCTGAAACTAACAAGGTTTAAATATTGTAAGTATTCATCCAGATTGCTTCGGCATGCTGGAGAGAGACCAGATTCAAACAGGTGACATAAAGGTAACACAGCTGCTTCTCTAACCTTTATGCTCATGCCACCTTGCACAATGTGCTGTTGTTTTGTCCTGCCTTTCTTTTTTGTGTTTGAACTTATCCATCTAAAGGAAGAAAAAAACAAAAACAAAAAAACATTATTTAACTTGCTGTGACACATAATAAAATATACACTTATCCACTTGAACACCTATCCTTGACCCAGGGGATTAGGAGACACAATTCAATGCTTGAAAAAAAAATCTTTAATGGAAGTAGACGTTCCCTGTTCTTATAAGCACTCGCTTTTTGTACAACACGATACTCCCACTGCTTTCCAGACACTAATTCTAGACTACTCACAATATTAGAAAGAAATAAAGCCTTAAGGGAGCTCATTTCCATACGTTCCCCTCGTCTCTGCACTGGCTGAGAGTAGAGACTGCACTCTATCTATTCATTGTCTGCAGCTTCACCAGGGGTATGGATTTACTCCCTTACATGTTTGACATTCATATAAATGACATTCTCTTTTTCAGTTGCATCAAAACGCCAAAGTCCATTTCTGCTCTCCCATTAGCTCCCAGGACAAAGAGAAGTATCCACGAGGAACTGTTTAAATAACTCATTTGAAGAAAAAAGAAATGACTCAATGCACAGAATAATAATGTGTCTTCTCTGTTGAACTATATAGTTAATACTGTAAATGCTATAGTTTAACAAGACAATACAGCATCATATTTGCCCACATTAAAGGAACAGTTTAATATTTTGGGAAATAAATGTATTTGCTCCATTTCATTTAACTACTACATTACGTAAATATAACAGAACAGAGCGTGCAAAGATTGTTAGCCTTTTCCGGCACTGCATATTACATTGAGTGCCACTGAGTAAGATTTAAAGCCGGGGTAGGCAAAATCTGTGCAACCTATGCAAAACCTTCCGCCTCTCTCTCTGTTGCCTTGTATCCCTCCACTAAGCCCCTCCCACCAAACACACAACTTCGACCGGCAGCAGAAGGAGTTGGTTGCCCTGCAAAACCTTGTTCTCCCCATAGGGCTCCCTCTCGACATGACTTGTCGTCTCAAAGACGCCCCTCTATCGCTTTGCAGCCGCAGAGCGCCCCAGGTTTCGGAGCTGCAACGCCACCCAGCAGCAGGAAGAGAGGCTAGAACACCACGCACACGACACTGTTCCCCCTCAAAAGTTATTCCCCAGTGTCATCACGCCTTTTTTGCCACTCATTGTTATGAGCGCATAACATAATGAGCCTGAAGCTCCGTGTGCAGCCGGGACGTGTTGTTTTGTACTATACGCTGCTGCAGGCAAGGGATTGGTATTGGAAATTTATCACAAGTTGCAGGAGTTTCGGCAGGATTGTTTGCCATTCAATCAGGCTTTCACCATTTGAAGGGACGTGTACGTGCATTTGCTCTTGTAGCTTAACCAATGCGAACACACCGTCGACCTAAAATAACTTGTAATTGACCGAACCTCAAAAAAAGGGGGAAAAAGACAGCAGCGGGGAGGGTAATCTTTGGAGACAGGGTTGTAATTTTGTTAAGTGAGTCATCAAAGATAGCCATTTAATCCCTGATCGGTCCCAGACAGGAAGAGAGAACTCTTTTGATCAGGAAATGAGGCCAATGCAGGGCCTCCAGAGAAATCCCCAAATCCATTTTGGGGATTGAAGTCAATTCTGGGAATGAAAAGATCAACAAACTATCTATTTGTCAAATGCAAAGCCCGTGGTTATCTAATTAAGTAAAATATATACAAATGAGGCCGTTGCTGCGCAGTAGCCATGTCTCTAGGAGGAGTTTTCAGAAATTCTGATTTTGCTCACATTTTAGCCATCCAAAGATGAAAAGAACCACCTGCCAGCCACTTCCTTGAGATTCATTCAAGACATTAGGGAAGCCTGGGGATTCAGTAGAGGTGCAAATTATGTTCATTATTCATCCGTCGGAATCCACGTTCTTGTAACTACACAAGTGACACAATTGGCTGGTTATGTTATTGTTTTGTTATACACAAGCTTTATATTATTCACTGTTATGCAACCATCACTCTCTCACACACAGAAATATCACAGCTTCGACGGCTGTCCTCCATTATTGAAGAAAGAGAGAGAAAAACTGCAGGTGGTTGGCGTTTAATATTTAAGAGGTTTCGCTGGAATCCAGCACCTGTTTTGCATACTGAAGAAAAACGGAGGATTTCTCGGCCGACCTGAACCCTGCGGCCCCCGCGCCGCCCTCCATCCCACGACACCCCCTTCTCACCCACCACATATCTCAACCTAACTTTGTCTTCTCCACCAAGCCTGGTCGGCACCCAAACACTTCGCCTTCATGCTTTATTCATTTTCCATAACATGAACATCACAAGTAAGTCTCTGTCTGTCAGCCGCTCTCCGGATTCTGGGATTAATGTAAATCCTGACAAACAAAGACGATTCAGTAGTGGATGATAATGGATGGGTGCTATTTGCATTGTAATATGAATTCATTAGATCTGTCTATATCCAAGAGACGGCTGCCTATTTCAGCTCTGATGTGACGTTCTGTGTCTGCGGGAAACAATGCTTCCTGCAGATGAGGTGTAGGGATAGAGGTGTCCTTGTTCATCTGGAGAAATGTTTATCATGATTCCTACGCACTTTTTCTTTTTTTCAGACAAATCAGCTTTTACACCAACATTTGGGGGAGATATGCTGGCATGCTCCCTTAGGACTCCCAGTTCTGAAGCTTCTCGTTTTTGTCCTCTCCGAGGCTCTCAGCGGGAGAAAATGCAATGTTTTATGTTCAAATAAAAAGAGGTGTCATGAGGCGTCACTAAATGCATGGGGACTGTGTTTGATTGCTTCGCTCCGGTACGAGGGGCTGTTCTCGTGTCTGTTTGGTGCCTATCACTTGCTGCTGGTTTGCCTCATCATAAATAATGCAGTCTCCATCCTGCCCACCCAACAAACACCTAAATGAAGACAGCCTGCATTGCAGATTCTCAGAATGAGAAAGGTTACTTCAAGGAGCACGGAGAAGCCGAATGAGAAAACAACAGGAACCGTTTGACGAGGATGCCTCCTCGTTTGAGGGCGGTGTTTACAAATAGGTGCATTCTTGTCGGAATGATGGGTGTGTGTGTGTTGGTGTCAGCGTGCTTGTGTGCACATGTGTCTGCTTGTGTGGGTGGAATAAATAAAGGTACCATACATATGGGGGGGTAGTATGGAGAGAGAACAGAGAACTCTATGGGCGAATACGTAAGCCTGTAAAATACAGTAGCTCTATCTCCAAAAATAACGTGAGTTTTTTTTTTGTGGTGGGGGGGGGGGAGATAAGATTGGCAGAAAAAAATATGTGATGACAGTTATCTTCTACATAAAAGTCTGCTCAAGCAATGCTCCAGAAAACTTGTGGCTGAGACGTTCCAACAATCGAAAATCTGCTTCCCCTCTACTTTTAATCACCTGAGTTTCTGATGAAATACCGTAGCTGGAGGCATGTCAATGCCTGTTAATACTGGGAGTAAAGACAAACCAACTGTTCTCTGACTGCAGCATACCAATGAATGTCTCAACGTATAAACAGATGCTGGTATATACATCGGTAATCCATTCACAAATATGCATGTGTGGCTGTTATAAATGGGAGTAAGTCATTAGTAAGGGGTAATAAGCATCTAATTGGAAGGGTCACAGGTTTGTTACTTTCAAATAAATCATTAGCAAAAGTCATCTGAAATGTGGAGTGTTAATAATAATAATAATAATAAAAATAATAATAATGTACCTTTATTTGAGAGAGACTTTCTGTCTCTGGTAAAATAAAAAGTATCATACTCTTTAACAAAAACGTCTGTAAGTATTAGTTATTTCGACCCCAAAGGTTGTAAAAATGGAGCCTAAGTTTAATACAGTTTAATATATAAAAATACCAGAGTTTCCCTTTAAAGACATAGCTACGACGATATAAAGGGTAGAGCAAAGCCCAACCCCTCGATAGAGTAAAACTCATGTGAATACAGTATTACACTACTAAAAAACTTTACGTATTAAACTTGACAACTGCCGCTCTCAGTTTTTGACACAAGTATTTCCCTCATATCCCCGACACAAATGAAAGCTGAAATCTTCTTTTCTAAGATACAAAATGAAACTTCCAGAAACATTCAGATGTAATTGTAAAGTCATTTAATTGATTGGTCAGTTCGTCTGGACTGATCAGCTGGAAGTCTAGAAAAGAACAATAGAAAACAGGTAGACCTAAAGTAGACCTGTTTATTATTAGGAAAAGGAAATCCCCTACTACTGTTAAAAGACTTTACAAAAAAAGTATTTTGAATTTGATTTGACAAACTTGAAGCTGCATATACGCTTTGATGGAACTTTTACATAAAATGAGGACTGTGGATTTTGTGATCTCTTTCCTCACAGTGGCACCGCATTACAAAGGAACCACCTAATAACTATAAGGAGGAGCAATTGCAGAAACTGACTAACTAACTCTGTCAGTGAACATAATGTAATGGCTGGTGAGCATTTTATCATGACTTGAAAAAATGTGAACGTATCCTTTAAGTGGTGTTTTTACATGTGAAAAGGCTTGAATGTTTTATTATGGACCAGGTATTTATCTCATGTTTCAAAGTCATGCGAGTTGTAGCCTCTGGACCTTTAGTCCCGCCTCAAACTCAACTGGATTTGCTCTGAGAATTGACTTGACAACGAAGGTTGTCTGGACTCCATCCCTCAGGCTACAGAAGCCATACTGGGTAATACGTGACTATTATATTATGTGCAGTAGGTTATGTTTCTTGGTCCACATTCTCATTTAGAAATAATAATATCGTGCCATGTTTAGCAGCTTACGACAAGCAGGATAATAATCTCAGAAACAGCAGTGAGCCAATTTCTCTACTAGTCTAATTTCAAAGTGAAATGGCTGCACTTTAGGGGAGCTACTGTATTGGGAACAAAAGGCTTGTTATTCATGGAGCTGGCTGGAGGTTTTGAAGATGTGATGGGGGCGGGGGGGGGGGGGGGGGGGGGGGGGG
>JAVQJD010008694.1:0-12639 GCA_036023655.1 Nannoperca australis | reverse complement strand
CCCCCCCCCCCCCCCCCCCCCCCCCCCCGCCCCCCCCACCCCCCCCCCCTGGCGGCCCGCCCCCCCCCCGGGGGGGGGGGCGGAGGCATGATGGAGAAGGACGGCACTGTTTGCTGCCTGAAACAATCGTACGATGTGCTCCATGTTTATTACTCATCACTCGTCTCCGCGTCGATTCTGGGACGAAGCGCTTGTGCGGTGGGTTTTGTTTCTATGACAACAGCATCTCGACACCACGTAAAGGGGGTGAACACACCGCTAACAACAGGCTAACGCCTCCATCTTCTTGGTTGCCACGGTGACGAGCCCCATCTCACATGTGACAAGAAGCTCCAGTGACGACACCGAACGAAGAGGCTGCTCCGGCTCGTTCTGCTCAGGTCCAATATCAAACGAGCGAGTCTGGAAAAGTGTGCAGGAAGAGAGCGGAGAACACGTTTGTGTTTCTCCGTCTCACGCGCTTTTTGTTTGGTTGGGTTGGAGAAAGCGACTCAACAGACAGGAAGTCTGTTCCATACACGGACAGCTCCTCAACACGCTGCAGGAAGCGATGGGGAGGAAATGAAAGACAAACTCATCAGAATAAAGAGGCTGAAAGTTGAAGAGAGAGAGAGACTGGTCAGTCTGGTTCTAAACATCTTCTATTTGACGTATATCTGGGTTTTCTACATGCCCATCTAACGCCCGACCTCCACCTCACTGTCAGTCCAACATGGCGCCACCTCGAAGGATCTCACACAATATTTATACTTTCTTTATATGTAACTTTGACGTCCAAATATCGACCCTGGAACAACGAGAGACGGGAGGGGTTTCACGCCAGAGGAAGTCTTCTGGAGATAAGAGAGGGAAGAAGAAGAAGAAGAGAAAGACTTCTGCTCAGCGCTGAGTGAAGGAGATCTCCCCGGGCGTGGAGCTGCAGATAAGCAGCGTTACAGCAGATTACAGGTGCAGCGACAGCGGGGAAGACATAAAGCTGGATTACAGGAAGGTCTGAACCCTGAACACAGAGCTCCTGCTTTACCTTCTTTACTCCTGTCATCCGTCTCTCCTCCCTCATGCTCTCTCCTTTTGTCTCTTTATCCACCTCTCCATCCCTTTGTTAGTAAATGTTCTGGTTAAAAGTGTCGTTGTGTTATTCTGGATGTACGTTATCGAAGCAGGAGACACAGTCCTGGATATTTAAACTATCAGAACCAGAACCAGGACTGAAGAACAGAAAGTGAGTCCTGCACGACCAGAAACATGAAGAGGAAATATAAAAAGAAATGTCCAATATGATGCAATGCAGGGAACGTGCACAGCATGTTTAAAGAATATGAGCAATATGGAAGATAATGTAGTAAAATGTCATCCGAGCAGCTTTAGTGAAGAGAGAGAGAGAGAGAGAGAGAGACATAAGGACAGTATGTGAAGAAGACTTCCTGCAGGAGGAGCTCTGTTTGGGAGGATCAGCTGAACTGACCGCTGGCACCGAGCGGAGGGACGACCGAAATACAAAGGACAGATGGAGGAATCACAGAGGATTAAGGAGAGAGAGAGAGAGAGAGACAGAGAGAGAGAGAGAGAGGCCAAACGTTTAAAGATGAATAGGAGTGTAACCTCTGCACAGCTCGGCCCTTTCCATTTATTTTCTTCTCCAGATTTCACCACTTTCAGTCCGGCAACATAAGCTGGCTAAACCTGCGGTGAAAGGTTTGAGAGATGGAATCTCAATCACTTCAGCCTGTGTGTGTGTGTGTGTGTGTGTGTGTGTGTTGTGTACTTTACTGCAGCTTTTCTTTAACTCCTGAGAATAAAAAAAAAGAACAAGTCACTGTTCGTCGACTCAAGTGACTATTAAATTCTTTATATCCTGAACTCTTCTTCAAATCAAAGCAGCTTCAGAAAGAACAGAGGAATCATTCAGCAGAGTGTCAGCAGCTCAAAGCTACGTGACCCTGATCGCCTCCATGATGCAGGTTTAAAGACACACAATATATACTACATACTGATCACTTGAGTGTAAAAATCAATATACTTAACTTAACCCCCACCCAGAGTATATAATATTTTATTTCCAGCACCTCAGTTTCCTTTGTGCTTTGCATTGTGGGAGAATGTTTGTAAAAGTTAAGGTTTTATAATAATAAGTTCTGGTTAACGACCTCCTCCTGATGCTACTTCCTGTCAGAAGTCCCAATCAAAGGCTGCTTGTAGGAATTTTCACAAATTTACACAAAATAAGTCTTTTTCACATAAAACACTCTGTAAATGTAGTTTGTTTAGAAGCCAAGTTTCCAAACAGCGAGTGAATGCAGCACGATGGTCGACACAAACTTTCCCACCAGTTTCAAGAGAGAAAATCTCGCTGAAGCAAACAAGAAGAACAAGTTTGAAGTAGTGAACTTGTTGCACATTACATCATCAGCTTTAAAAGTTTTCTTCATGATGGTAAACTTGAGCTCCCCCCCTCAGAGGATCGTCTTTGAATGTGCGCTGCCTCTCCAAAGAACCTCTCCCAGCGCTCAGACAGAAAGAGGGAAGAAGAGACATTCAGTGAGGCGAACAAAGTGATTTACGACGAAGTTGGACAGATTTTTACCCGTAAGCACTTTGAAACTTTCTTTTAAGAACTGAGACGTATAACTTTGAGCTAAACTTCACAGCTGGAGGCTGAAAACCAAGATGGATCGTCTCTCCTCTCCCCCAGGTGAAGCTGATGGAGCTTCAGTGCCTCCACCCGTCTGACCCTCCTGAGACACCTGGCATCCTCCCGCTGCGTTTAAGGCCAGAGGAGTTAGTCCGGCTCGCTGGTATCCCCGTGATGAAACGCTGATTCGCAGTGGCAGGAGGCTGCGAGCCCTCAGCGTCCGGTCCGCATCACACGAACCCTGTGGTGCTGCTGACCTCTCGTTTATCAGTGATACCCTCCCCGCCGGGCAGACAGCGTTTCCAGCTCCCCTCAAATGGAGAATGTCAGAGGAGTTTAAAGAGTTGAGCTCAGGCTGTTTCCCCTGAGTGCTCTGCTGGACTGTGAAATACACCAAACTATGATAAAGCTCTGACTTTCTGCTTTTCTTGCAGCTGAGTGGTCCCACAGTGTGCGAGCCAGTTTATTTTCTGTTCCCTTCTGCCCCATCAGACGTGATGGAGCAGAAATCCCTTTTATTTCAGCAGAAGCAGTGAAAAGTAAATGTCTGGAGTTTTAAATGTTCGTTTAGGTAAAGCACTGCCACCTGACGTCTCTATTCCTCTACAGCAGACAGCGTGTTCCTGCATGTGAACACAGACTCACCTGACAAGGATCTGTAGTCTCGCTCTGTTGGCAGACTGTGGATGTTAATACGATGTTTCAACAAGAATCAATTCCTGACAAATGAAGCCTCAGCAGATGGAAACACACAAGTTCATTTAACGTTTAGCAATGAAAAAGGAAGACAAAGAGAAAATCCTCACATGTAAGAGGCTGAAACCAAACTGGGTTTAGTATTTTCTTTGTTCAATGACTTCAAATAATGATAAAGTTGTTGATTCACGTTCCTGTCAATCAGTTAATAGATGAACAGGTTCATTGTTTCTTGTGTCTTCGTCACAGACTCCCATCAGAAATGAGCTTGCTGTGTTGCAGCGATGCCACCTGCCATGTCTGCATGTACGACTCTGGTCAGTGTGACAACATGTGATCTGGTTCCTGTTGATTACCCTGAGGAAAGTGCGACCTGGCTCTGTAACAGCAGCAAGAAAGAGTTGTTGAAAGCAACAGATGATGGTGGAGCTTTACACCATCATCATTCTGCAAAGAGAGAAACATAGAAGAACTCAGGGCTCCACGTGTCGCTCTACATTAGGCCGATGTTCCTCTCAACCGTTCAAATCACAACACAAATCAGGCTGCTAATAAAATCCATTAGAAACAGTTGAGGGTTTTATTTAAACAACGACCCGACCCCCTCGTGTTTCCATTTGAGGAAAGGGAGCAGCTGAGAGCAGAGTTTCTCTTCTGTCAAGCATCACTCTGTCCTTGTTTCACCCTCTGAGCGGCGCAGGAAGCCGCAGGCCGCCCACGGTGGAGCGCTGGCTCTGGTGTGAATGTGGCGATAATTGGCCTTCTATCCACTTCAGCCACTGAGCCAAACACCGGCGGGTCGCTCAGCCGGCAACCTGTGGTGCATTATGGTCCACACTCAGCTTTAATAACAGCTAATCCTCTGTGATGAGCCCTGGCCCGGGCCCCGTGTCAGCACGCATCCTCCACAGGCTGCGTTCAATGACAGGGGGCGTTTTAGACGCGTTACAGGTGGACCTCTTTCCAAATGCATCCTCCACACGGTCCGGGGTCAACACGGGGAGAGGGCAGCTTTTACAAAGGCTACAAATAGAAAGCAGGTCAGCTCGGATCAACCTGGTGCATGTTCAAGAGAGCTAATGTTGTCGGGAGTGTTGGGCATGTAAATCAAGCAAAAGCTGCGTTTCAACAAGAGTAATGGTTGTTAAAGCAGGTTCATGCAAGACCAACGTGAACCTCTTTCACAAACAGACTGCTGCTCCGGCACAGAATGCAGCGCCAAGATCAACTGGGGGTGCGTTTAACAAAAGTAATGATTGTAAAGCAGATTCATGCTGGTGCAAACCCTCAACCACGCTAACAACAAGATTGATTTGACCATAAAGTGGGCAGATCCAACAGAGGTTTGTTTTACAGGTACAAGCTGTGTGGAAGTGCTGCGGACAGAGCTCACGTCTCTGAGGATCACACAGGATGTGGTTGTGGTGAAGGTTTCAGTAGAGCCACGTGGGTAAATCCCACAAAAGATCAAGTGATGGTGCATTCAACAAGAACAGTGGTTGTTCAGCACGTTGCAGGACTACGTACAGTCAGAACAGATAAGCCGAGGTGCGTTAAAGGACATGCAACATTTACGAGCTCCACAGAGTGAACCCGCAGCAGAAGCTGCTAAATGAAATGTTCTGTTGGAGCAGCAGGTGTGAAACAGGATGACACACACTCTGCCTCTCTCCAACAACATGAAAGCTTTCTGCAGAGAGCGCAGGTCATGCAGCGTGAGGGAAGCCTCTCTCACCCTGACACTTTTATTAGTTCACGTTGGAGTGGCAGATAGAAGAAGGTGTCAGCAGGCTGCGTTCAAGGTGACGTTTACACCATGGCATTTTAATATGTGGAGGAAATTTGCTTTTTTGGGGGGGAGAGTTTGACATTGGAGAGGAATGTCAGTCAGAAAAGATTTCTATAAAGAAATATGCACCTTTGTAGAGTTTCAAACAAAAGAGTTAGCTATGAAGAAACTACAGGGAAGGTTTAACACCGTATTCAAGGCTTGAGTGGGTAAGTGTGTGTTCTCCACCTCCAAGTGAGTGTGTGGAGTGGGATCATGCTGATACTGCTAGATTATAACGTTCTCCCACATCACAAAAACATAAAACAGCCCTGAAAGTCCAAGTGCGTTTCTTAATTAGCCAGTTAATAGTTTTACAGTTTCCCTTGTTGATGGATTATTGGAATTATAACCAATCACTGTAACGTCCGTCACGTTAAACAGAAGTGGCCCATTATTTCAGTACTGTTAGAAAATGATACCTTGGTTTTTATTTATTACAATGCGTGTGTTCCGCCTCTGAATCCCTCGAGTTGCTGCTTCGAACAAGTCTTGCAGTCCCTCCTGTCACTCACTCCAGTCGTGGTATCCTCTGGAGGTTCCAGTCCCACGGTGATGTGTGCACCGTGGGGACAGAAACACTTCCTGCTCTCCCACATGTCCTCCTCTCGGGGAGGTGCACACCGGCGCTCCGCTGCGTAATGAAACTCTGTGATTGTCTGTCACACTCTGCTCGCTGTGGTTTGATCCGTCCTGATGGGAAATAAGGCGGCGACGACCGGGGAGCAGCTTCCCAAAGATTGCAAATTTGCATCAAGCGAGAAGCTGAATTATTGAGTTTCTCGTCCCCTCTTTTTATTTGTTTGTTTGTCTTCTCACACTAGAAAGATGAAGGGAGGGGATAATGGAGAGAGATCTTAGAGAGAGAGAAAATAGAGAAATGAGATGCAGATATGAAACAACAGAAGAGTTGAAGCTGCTGCAGGGACGTCCAATACTGATGTGGGGGATCAGTCTCCGAGGTGCTGGACAGGGCTGAGGATCTTCAACACCAAACCAGGAAGACGGTGCATCACTATGATGTAACAGGAAGTGGTGCCAGAGAATAACTTAACTTTGAAAGTCAATAAAAGCAGCAGAGAACGGAGAGAGAAAGATTCCTCCAAAAGACGATTAATCCTGAACTAAAGAGCCCTGGTTCAGCCGTGAGGACGCCTCGACAGCACGCTGTGTGACGGGTCCGGGTGTTTTGTGGTTCCCCTCTGGTGATCACCAGCTGGAGGGTGGAGCTCACCCTCTGCTGCTTTTCATTGCACTTGTTTTCATTTGCCGTTGTGCTAAAAGCTCAACATGGACAGAGAGGACGTCAAGCTGTGTGTTGAGAAGATGCGTGTTTACCAGACTGAGCTGCTCACGTCAGACATGAATAATGGATGAACTTATAATTATGAACTTGGTGCGTGGTGCGACTGCTGCAGGCAGGACAGAGCCTGACGGGCCGGCAGAGACCAAACCTGACACCCAGAGTGTGAAGCAACACGGCAACGTTTGTCCCTGAAGAGGAGTAGTTCCCCGATTCATCTCCGGGATCAGTGGTGGTGGTGGGGGGGATATATATCGTGTTAGCCAACGCTGCTACAGTCGCCAATCAGCCAACGGGGGAAAAACCTCTCTGTTGTACTTTCTTATGAAATGACACCAGAACCACAGGATCCCTGTCTGATCCCACCCGATACATTTATCATCCTCACTGTTTGTGCTGCCTGCTCTAAATGTTCTGTTGATGACTTTCCTCGGGAGAAAGCTTGACATTTACTGGAGGTGCTGTCGGAGATGTTGGCCTTTCAAGTGTTAAATTACGGACGATGCTTCAGATTCATTAGTATTGTTTTCTACAGGAACGTGTGCCTCTGTTCTGTTTGTGTGTGTAAAGCATCTTTGGAATAAAATAGGTTGAACCTTCTCACTGCTGCTGGTGCACCAACCATAGCTTCATTTAAATGTGGCGGTGCAACAGAAACTCAAAAGGACTGAAATGAGAACCAGGCTCATGACGTGAGGTCTACCGGGGACAAAACCCAGAGTGCTGAGTCAGCAGCCAGCCGGGTCACATCCGTCACATCAGCCACCCAAACGCATATTTCACTTCCTCCACTTACAATGAGTCAGGTAGACCGCCAACATAAACGTGCAGTCAGCAGGAAGACACTCTGCCGTGCACTGGCCTCGCATCAACCCAAGAGGAGGGAACAGAAACATGGAAAACAACAACACCAGCGCCTGGAGTCCTGGAGTCCTGGTGTCCTGGAGTCTGGAGTCCTGGAGTCCTGGTGTCCTGGAGTCCTGGAGTCCTGGAGTCCTGGAGTCCTGGAGGCCCAGTGAATCCCTTTAATTCAGGGGAATTAACAAGTTTTTGCCCAACATGATTCACTGTGTAACCATGGCAACGGCAGAATCCACACAGAGGGAGACAAAGCTGGGGTGAAAGTAAAAAAAAAATTAAAAAACTCATCGAGCAACGTCAGCAAGCAAGTTTGAAATCTTTTTTTTAAATTAGACGCCGACTGAGCAACTCATCATGTGATGTTGTTGAAAGCTCCAGAACAGCTACTAAATCAACCCTGTGGTGAGTTCAGGGTGTGTTGTGTCTCATGTATCTAATGTGTAATGTCTAACTGTGTAAAGACAGCAGAAACAACCGCAGATGAAGGGAAAGACAACTGGAAAGGAGAAGCAGACTCCTCCATGTTAGCTCCCTGCATGTGCCGACATATCAGCACCCAGCACTCAAGTGTAATCCTTTAAATATTCTACTTTGCTATGTACTGTCTTTGCTTAGTAAACAAGCAGCGCTCTCCAAAGACAAACACAAGATAAACTGAGAGATAAAGTTCGTTTGGAGATAAAAACTGCTGGTTTTAAAATGGATGTTTGTGAAGAAAGTGGAAGGTGATGATTTCGAACAGCAGCATCTGGCACAGGCACCGTCTCTGTGTGGAAACAAGCAGCAGATAATGGCTGACAGAATCTATTTACTGTACAAGAGGTGTAATATCTTCCAGCCTTCTGCGGAGGAATCATTTGCAGAGAAAACAGAGATTAAGATAGAATGAGAATGAAAGGAACAGAGAGAGAGGATGAGCTCCTCGGTGTCTTTCACTCCTCATTGTTTTTACTTTAAATGCAGCAAAGGACGAGAAACAATCACCCTCTGTGTTCCTGAAACTGTGTTCAGCTCTGCTGTCTGCTGATGACTCATATTCACACAGGCAACACACAAATTCATGAAGAAACTAAGTGAGGGTTTCATGTCCCGAATGGTACAAATCTACAGTTAAAGATAACAGCTGTCAACAAGCAGCTCCTTCACCGTCACACAGGACCGACTGCTGAAGGCACAGCTTCAGAAACTACATGAACAAGCTGAATTAATGCTCCAGTGAGCTGGACTCAGATCAACACTCATGTTTGGGTTCTTGAACTTGACCAAGCTGTTTAAAAAGTGCCATAAAAGACTGATAACCTCATACTTTCTGTCTCTTTAGTTCGTTTGTTTAGTTTTCACGCACCTTTTCGAGGATGATTTCTATAGAGAACTCATACCTGCGGCTGCCTGCGAAACAGGAAATGAAGCCTGAAAACAGGCTTTATGTGAAGGAGCTCAAACATCCCAGCAGAAGCCTTCGATTCACTTTCATGCTGTTAAATTCAATGTGAATTTCCTCTAAATGTTCAACATACCTGGTGACCGCAGGGTTAAAGTGGCCAATTATCTTAAACTGTCACAGTAGCTGGAATTGCACTCACCGCCGAAATATAATCACTGGAAACGGCACTGAAAGAGTCGGTGTACAAGAAAAGCACAAGAAGGAAGAAGAAATCAAACTAAATCTTACACGAAAAGGAGCAGAAATGTAAAGAAATAGGTGCAGGAAATCTAGAATTACACAACATCGGAGCATGTTTCAGTCACTTCCATCTAATTGTCTTCTGGCTTTGACTAAACATCACTAAATATTGCACGTGACTTAATCACAAACTGCAGGAAATAAACCGGCTGTAATTTGAAAGTCTGAACCCGAACCAGACAAATGCAGAAACATAACAATTAAGTTCTCCACTTAAATTAAAAAAAGTCTCACGAGTGCAACAGACGACAGTGGTGACAGAAAAAGACCAGCAGACTTGTTGCGCTGAGACAAAGTAAATGTCACCTCACAGTTGGTGTGCAGATAATTGGGGTTGAGGTGTTAACTTCACATCTGCTGCAAATAATGGAAAAACACCACCAAACTGTGGCTGGTGTGTAGTTCAAAGACATTTCCTGAGTCACACTTTGACCTGAAATGTCGGGGGTCAGGGTCAAAGCATCAGTGCAGTTTAAATCGTGGTTGCTTTTTAAAACCAAGACAATGTTTAAAAGTTCAATGTAATCTGAGAAACGTCTCCACTGCAACTTAAATAATGATTATTACGGCATTCAGACAGTGAGATCCGGTCTGTCAACCTTTCCTTCTGCCATTGTTTTAACCTAATGCGACGTACGTAGGTCAATACTGAGAAAATGAGGCGTTCAGGGAACCCACACTAACTACAGCTGCCCTCATTAAACCGTGAAGCGCACTGGGTAAAATGATCCGACAGATGGGAAAATGGAAAATGTTAATTCAATAAAGACCGATATTCAATAGCTAACAGCCTCCATGACTGTCTTTAAATGTTAAACACATCATGGGGGGGGGGGGCAGCACTCCGGACACACCGGCTGCAGGAGAACAGAGCCTCATGCACATAGTTTCACCACCACCGGGGCAGTCAAGCCACTTTCCTCATGTTTAACTTCATCAACTTGTTAAAAGACACGTTAGCTTTGTGCTATGTTAGTCTGCTAATGAATGAATAATTAACAGTATTACATTGTGATATATGTGGGACATGAGGCGAGAACATTTGTTTGTGTTTTCCACGTCTGTTATTTAGGTAGAAATACATCTCCATCAGTAAATACAACATATTGCAAAGTGCAAAGCAGAAGTTTGGGCCAGATGGCGGCTCTACAGGAAAGGTCAGGGGTCGAAACCAAACTCATTCTATGGAAATCAGGCAATTTGTCGGGTGTTTACGTGCATGTCAAAAACCACAAGTAAGTTGTTCCCACATGCAGCCAGTGCCTTGCTCGAGGGACAGGAGGAGCTGAACTCCCCGGCCCCTCCCGGAGCGCTCCTGTATATAAATCCTCTGCGGTGCTGTAGTCTTGACTTTGTTTCCTCCGAGGTCGGGCGCCTCGGTGTTAAGCCCCGCCAGCGCTTTATCTCCCACGCACCGTTAGTATTTGCCTGTTCTACCTCCCCTCCCGCGTGGTTTATCTTTCTTTTTTTTATTATTTGCAAGTAAATAAACTCTGAACTGTGATCTGCGAGCAATTCAAATATTCATCCTGGCGTCGAGGTTTCTGTAGTGCAACATGCTCTGCAGATGCAAGGTTCAGATCTGTGGCCTCTCCACTCTGCACAGAGAGGAAAAGTAATATATGTCTGCCAGTGTGTGTGTGTGTGTGTGTGTGTGTGTGCATGTTGAGGAGGGGCCCGTACATGTCTCAACACTAAATAAATGACGTGATACTGTGTAACACAAGCACACGGCTGGTTGCAACACACCTGAGTGCATGTCATGCATGGATGTACAGAAGTGTGTGAGAGATATTCATGCATTCATCACTGATTGCGCTTATGTTTCTGCATGTATATGTCTACTTAGAAGTGCTGGGTTGTGTGTGTGTGTGTGTGTGTGTGTGCATGTTGAGGAGGGGCCCGTACACGTCTCAGGGATCTACATAATGGATGAATTCGCTGCAGCAAGCAGAACAGGCCAAGCTGGACTCATTTCAAAATGCCTCGAACGCTACTATTTATACAGAGAGCTAGAAGGACTTCAGGAGCAGCAGCAGGAGGAGGAGGAGGAGGAGGAGGAGGAGGAGGAGGAGGAGCTGTTTGTCGGCACAGCCACGCCACCTTACCACCCGGGTCCACGTCTACTTAAAAAAAAAAAAAAAAGAAGAAGAACAACGGCCAAAAAATAAATGTGAGTTTGTGCTCAGGCTGATCACTTCCTCTGCTGGAGGAACAGAAACAAAGTGTTTAACTACGTTTACTAAAGGAGATGTTTTAACCCATTAACTAAAGGTCATACTGTGAAGTCTCAAATAGTGGCCAGGGGACTGTGTTTACCCGGACTGCAGAGAGAACCAGGCCTTCATTTATTTACATTTTATAATTATATCGATCATATTTAAGTTGAAACTCAACACTTCCATCAGAACAACGGACATCATGTGGAAGTTTCCCCTCTGCTGCTCTCACTTCAATATCGTTTTAATTTTATCCACTTTTCCATTTTTCTGATCACTGCTAAGTTGTCGTGAGTTACACTCAGCACTTCCTGCACAGTCCTTTCACATTAAAAGCCTTCCAGTGGCTCAAAGGGCATCATCTCTCCCTCTCCTGGAAGCCCTTTAGTGTGAAACATCTACTCAAAATGGAAAAAATTCGACGTTGACAGAGAACGATGCTTTCAAGGACATTTGTTCATGTTGAAAAACCTCCAAAAGCTTTTATTTCACTCCTATTGACACTTAAAGGGTCTTCTACCATGGGTGCAGCTGTCACTCTCACAAAACATCCTTCACTGAACGGATTTGTTGTAAAGAGACAGGGAAAACAAATAAAGCACATCAGTCGTGTAATAAAGCCACAGTGAGCGGGTAGAGGGATCGGCATGCTAATTTTAATCACTTATTTGGGCGTCGCATCCCAGAGGCACGTCACAGAGCCGGCACCCGAGTCGCTGTCAAAGCCTTGTGTCTTTAATTTCACATCAGAGTGTGGAGTCACAGAGCGGTTTAGATCTGTCAACAGCTCTGATTAGAGGAGAAGGAAAGGAATAAAAAGGACTTAATGAGGGCAGATTCTGTCGTTCAGTTGGCTCTAAATTCACACACATTTGTGACGACGACGTGAGATTTTGAGGATGTTTGTGCAGTAATTTGTGGTGTTTTAATACATCTGTGATACAGAGCATGTCTGTGAATAAAACTGATCATGTGTGTTCTGGTTTGTTTTTGTATTTGATGGTACTTTTTTGGTATTTTATATTATTTGTTATAGAACCTTGTTTTATGTTTATTCAGGATTTTTTCAATACTTTTTGTCATTTTGTGTCTTAATTTGAAAAATGACTTCAACACGCATGCCAGCTAGTACAACCACATCATCTTTTGAGTTCCTCGAGCCTCATGTGGTCTGTTTTCTGGTACCTTGGTGGTTGTTTGTGGAACCTCTTGAGACACTCCGTATGTTTACAGCACGGTGTGATTCCTGGAAAATGAACTAAACTGCAGAGATGCAGCAGATCCTGGTGTAGGTGATCATGTGTCCCACTGACCGACCCCCGACCTGCATGCATGCGCGCACACACACACACACACACACACACACACACACACACACACACACACACACACACACACACACACACACACACACAC
>JAVQJD010008685.1:0-12523 GCA_036023655.1 Nannoperca australis | reverse complement strand
AGAGTGTATTTCTTTAAAGTTAAGACTAGTTTAAAGTCATCTTCATTGAAAAGTACAGTGCTTTTCCTTCAAAAATAAGGACATTTCAATGTGACCCCAAACTTTTGAACGGTAGTGTTTGTTCATACTGACTTTAAATGTAAGGGTTGGGGAAGCTAAATAGCTCAGCAGAAGCTTGGAAGACATTGGGCTTTGGTAGGTGTGTTTGTTATGGTTCACTAACTTACATTTGACAGTTTTTTCCTTTGCCACAAATAAGCCACACTATCTGGGTCTGGGTCAAGATTTCAGGACATAAACTACTGAATAGGCTGATATGGAAGTACACACTGCTGTACAACACCTTTTCAATTAACATTTGTCATGCTTTGATTATCTACCCCAATTTTTACTTTTCATTAAAAACACTTCCCCATTTCCCAGTCAAGAAGTCTGGTCTCACTACTCTTTATTTGTCACCAAACTTAACTGTAATAATAATAATAATAATAATACATCTGTAATAGATACTTGCAATAGGGTAGATGTTTTCTTTGGTTTGCTTTATTGGACTGCTTCTACAGCAGGAACTAGAAAAGAGATCTTTTCTTCAATCTTTTGCAGATCTACATTATTTTAGTATGCCAGCCTTAGTGTTTATTTCATGTTTGTCACTTGCACATTACTGAAGGACAAGACCAAAACAAAGGCATATTGTGTGCGTGCCTGGATGCTTACAATGTGTGTGTGTGTGTGTGTGTGTGTGTGTTTGAGTGTGTGGGCCTCTGTGTCTGAGCTTATGTCACAAAATAATTGCGAAAATCGACATCATGCCAAACACCTGTCAAAGTTATGTAATTTAATTTAATATGTCAACTCTATGAGTAGACAATTGATGCTGAGAAAAGAAAAATCTAGTCCTGTTTACAATGCATAATTTGCTGGACAATGTTTATACCGGTAGACTGATTTTCTTTATTTTTAGCCAATGTATAAAATAGTCTGTTATTACTTCTACTATACAACTATTTACTATGTGTACACGTATACTCATGTTTATCTTTATCTTGGCTTGGTGTATTTGCAAATGTGCCCATATCAGTTTACAGGTGTCTGTATAGTATGCATACATACATGGCTTGATTTATTTCTTGCAGGTGTGTTCAGGTGTGAATGTAAAGTGACAGCCTCTCTGTGCTATTGGCCTCTCTTGGTGGCATTTGGCTGCACCGCTAATGTTTTATTGATTATACATGGTCACGTTTTTACAAGCACTTGGAACAGCTGCAGCACTGTAAATTCACCTTTTACAATGTCTTTCATCATCGCTGCTCACCACGCATCAGTATCTTGTTTGTCTGCTGTGTGATCTCCATCTCTCCCTGTCTCTTTCTCTCTTCCTTAATGTTGTTTATGTTATCACTTGCCTTCCCATGTGTCCCGGCTGCCTCTTGTTTATGTGTCCTTGTGTATCTTTTTCACTTTACATCCACCACCTTTGCCATATCCGTAAGTTTATGACTGTTGGCACACACACAGAGACAGCACATACACCATATACACTTAGAAAACCGGGAAGGGTTATAGGCAGCATATGAGAGTAGAGAGTGGGGTGTACACACACATTCACTCAAACACTATGATCAAGGGCTGTATTGACATCGGGATTGTAATGAGAAGAGTACAGCAGTAGTTTGTCTGTGTTGAAAAATAAAGGTTATTTGGCTCATCTTCAGAGAAACAGAAGATTACAAATGTCTCTGTTTCGGCATGTTAAAAAAACATGAAAAAAAAATAGGGAATATAGAATTTGTGTGTGTGGGAGAGGAGTCAGACTCAGATTCTAGCTCCACATCTCCCCCTCCAGGCTGTAAAGAATATTAGGATAACATGTCATATATTCTACCTGGTTGTGTCTGTGTGAGTTACATAAATGCAGATAGACAAGCAGGGTTTGAAATCAAAACAATGATGTAATGATCATTAGATGAATAAATAATACACTGATGAGGATACAGTGGAAAATCCCAGGTCACAGGTGTTTCACAGATTCTGGATGATTCGACCTCTGCTCACATTGAAGGTGGGCGTAGCTATGCTAGGAATTATGTAAGGTCACCGGACAAAGGTGTAATATTTCCCACCCCAAAAGGTGCAATAAAGCTAAAAGGAGAGTCGTTGAGACTGTGCATTCCTGCTCAGTCCTAAGAAGAGGTATAAGCTGTAAGAACAAGCGAAAAAATCTACATGGGTGGACCATGGCTGTGCAGGGCCTTTAAAGGCACATAATACCCTCCTCTTAACATATAATGTTTACCCTGCACAAACTAGTGTTTTCAGTTATCATTGATTAGATTTTAGCTCAAGTTGAAGATTGGCAGAGTTATATTGGAAGTACTTCACCAAATTAAAGGTACCCATAAGAATGCAACCAAGATTTAAGGAGATGTCAATGATGCACTTCCACACAGGCCTGAGAAAATGTATAATCAGGCACAACAAGTTAAAACACCTGTGGGGGTCTACCATAGGGTATTTTATTAAACACCAAATTTCCATGAATGTGTAAAGTGGTGAAAACAAATTAAATGTCACTCTCCCCGTTGCTGAAGGTCAACTTTGGTATTCTCATCATAAAGTTGTTGAGTACAGGCCTCTAATGCAAAATCCTGCTCCTGACAACACTACAGAAAGTAATTCCATCAGAGGAGCCAAACTGTTTCTCTTTATTCTGTCAACAATACTTCAAACAGGATATGAAATGTTAACTAAATGGCAGGGTGTAAAGAAGAAACCAGTTTAGCCAAGCTTTGCTGTGAGTATTGGTCCCAAAAGGGAATTCATCAGAATTGGCAGAGAATTGCACATTCAACAGTAACTTGAGGCTTTAGAAAAACTGATTATCCCATATTTCCCTCTGCCACATGCCCTCTGCTTCTCTTGTGTGTTTGTTTCTTCCAAGCACAAATCATGCCGTGCAATGTTGTGTGTATCACAGTGTGCATATGCGGTTGTGTGTGATTGTCTTTGGATAGCAGACAGCTAAATCACGTCTTTTTTTCCCCTACACACTCTTTCTCTCTCTCTCTACAGGGAGACCAGGCTAGTTTGATCTTTGATGCTAGACAACAATATTTTATTAAAAGCAGAAGGCAGAACATGGTTAAGAAAAATATGAAAATATGGTTAGGGATTTAGATAATGTGGTCCGAGGGAAAAGACTGAAAGTTTATGATACAATTTGAAAGACAAAAGAGTTGAGGTCAGATTCATAAAGCACATTTGAATGAAAGAAACTCACCATCTTTTCACAGGTATAGTACATAGTGCACCAGGTATAAACCTTAATGTGTTCAGAAAAAGAATTTGACATAAGAGAAAGTAGGACGTTGGAAGATAAAGTATTCAGTAGGTAGATAGATATTTGTGTTTTTCAATTATCTGGTTACTGACCACTGACCAACACTTAACTGAGTGTGTTTATATCTCTTTTCTGAACTAACTTGGTTAAATAAGTTTTGCTTTTGGATCACAAATTATATCCCCTTAATGTTTTTAAACGTTTTCAGTGTTAATCTTGTGCATGTGCTGCAAGTGCATTTGCCTCTTTTCTTCTCTACAATTTATTTCTGGGTAAACCCAACCTGTCCATTTTGTTTGCCAATCTAACTGTTTTGTGTGTTTGCACATTGCAGCTGGCAACGTGGGACCCAGTTCATGGCCTGAACGGCACGCTGACAGACAGGAAACTGGAAAATAACATGAGAGGTGTGGTGCTACGAGTTGTCACTGTTCTGGTGAGTATAGCTGACTAGTGTGTTCATTATCCTGGGATTTCCAAGAGAAAAGAGAAAAAAAAAAAACTTTTTCAGTGTTTCCTGTTTGACATTTGTCCTGCTGTTCACCCAGATTCTTCTGGGTCAAGACAGACTGTTGTGCCTGGTGCTGGCCTGTCAGCCTTTTGCTCCATTGTATACTCGTCCTTTTGTCTGGTTTTCTGCCCGTCATTCAACTCTGTCTCTGCGAAGGTGTAGAGAGCGTGTGTGAGGGTATGAAAATGACAGGCAAACATTTATGTGTAAGGGAGGAGTCAGCGTAAGTGAAACACAAATAAAATGTAACAAGGTGAGCCTACTAATGGACCAAGGAATCATCATTTCATTATAGCTTCCATTTTGACATTGGACAGCCAGATGATAGAGAGCGTTGTAGTTTTGATGATAGTGAGACTCCAGCTCGGTCTGTCTCGCCTGCAGCACCGATTTGAGTACACCCCATGAGTGCTTTAAAGATTCACTGCTGTAAATTCTTCATATCCCGTCTTTGAAGTGAGAAGCAGAGAAGAAAGAGATAATGCTAGACATCTTTGTGGCTATCCCTTTTTCTTTCTATAATTTTTTTTTCTTCCTAGTCTTTGATTTTCATCAACCTTAAAGGAAAAAAAGGAATACGGATTGTTGTTTTTTCCCATGATCAGTGTAGAGAGGCTCCTATAGATGATGTATTACTGTACATGCACATTTATGTTATGTATTCTCTTGTTCTTTCTACCATTCAGTTTCTGTACTTCTGGTTGTGACTGATGCCTCATGAGGACCTAAAGACAGAAATAGACATAAATAGAGTGAAATGTCCAGGGCGCTGCCCGGATGTACAGTTTTCTTTTTATGTGAGAATGGTTGGAGGGCAAATCCTTAATGTGCGTGTGTGTAAGTGTGTGTACATGATGTGAAGGTTTCAGTGCAGTGACGTTTGGAACAGATTGTTCTCTGTTGCCCTGGGCTTTCTCTGCTCTGATATAACAGTTTTCTCTCACTAAGGTGCAGTGGTCTCATATAGTACCATGCAGAGTTGTTCTTGCCCTGTAACACGCAGAAGCTAGCAGGCATGAGTGTGAACAAACACACACAAAAATTTAGCTGTAAGAGTATGTGTTCATTCTATTCTATCAGCCAGAGTGTTGAGTAGTAATCGATTAGATAATTGGTGATGAGATCATAACACTATTAGGGCCAATGACTCTAAATCAATGCTATTGACTAGCTGGGACTGTATTGATTATTAAATGGATCGTACTGGCTACGTGTGTTTATGGCCCTCTACTGGGCTCAGTTCATAAATGTGACCAAAAGTGATATTTTGCAACTGGAAATTTAATTTGAAGCCTTTAAATGGATACATTAAATTATGTGTTCTAGACAGGTGCTTGATTTTCTTGAGATGTAAGACTGCAAAATCAGACTGAATCAGACAGAATCTATAAATTAGTGCTCCCTGACTTGCATAAGTTCTTAATTTAGCTTGATTCATCTCAGCAGCTTAGTTTTCATCTTTTCTGATATTTTCTGTGCTCCTCAATTTTCCCAGGGTCCACCAACATTGGTTCAACTCCACATTTATAAGTAGCAAGCTGTGAATATAGCTACTGCAGCCCAAATATTTAGCCAAAGGAACAAGATGTACCTTTTTAACTTGAGAGAGCGCTTCGTGTTTTCCCCAAATTAACCTAAAGTTTTTACTTTGGTGGATGATAAGGCACACAGTAGTTACAAATTGAATTATAGACAATTTTGAACAATGATTTAAAGTGTTTTGATGATTGGTAATAAATAAAACTAAAATAATTATCAACAATAACTGATAAACCTCCATTCAATTGTTTTAGACATTTAGTTAGATTAAATTATGTTTACATTTATGTTTGACTACTTTCAGTGCTGCTGGTAAAGTAATAGTCTATTTAAGCTATTTACACGTGTCCTATCCGCAGCTATCACAGTTAATGAAAACTATTCACATCATATTGTTTATCTTTCAATTATATTGCAATTAAAAAGTACTGCATCAGAATGAGTCCAGGTAGAAAGAACAACAGGCACAGGTGCCAGCTCTTGTTTTTACCCCTGGTAAAAACACCGTTCTTAGATTTATTAGATAGCGACAATAGAGAGATGACAGAAAACGAGGGAGAGAGAAATGCAACAAAGGTCCCCTTTGCGTGTCATGCGTTCATCGTTTTACCAGTGAAAGCATACGGGACACAGCACAGACTTTACTTACTGTAGTGTCTTCCAGTTTATGTTGGATGATCTGTTTGGGGAAGGATGACGAAAAGAAACCCACCATCTACATAAATCATAAGTCACAAAGTTCAGTCTGCACTGCATTTCTGTTGTCTGTTTTGTGATACATATCCTACATCTTTATCAAACAGAGACTAAAGGAAAATTTATTTATATAACAATATGAAATCTAATCTTCTGCAGAGACCAGTAGGGCTTTTCAAAATACATTTTACACCAATTTCACTGACGAGTGACACAGAGTGTTTTGAAAATGCTCACTGCTGCAAATCACCACATGACTCTTTCATTGTCAGCGTTCCCTCAGAGGTCTCTTCAAATGCCATTACTTAGTCTTTGTGGAAAATTGCTGTTCCTTGTCCCACTCATGGCCCCAAAAACACCCGAGCAGCACTGAGACCACATGTGGTACTTCCAGTCAAGAGGAGACAGTGGATGAACTTGTGCCGAAGGAATTAGCATAGAGGAAAGGGAGGAGGAGGAGCGAGGAATGAGGGGAATGAGAGATGAGAGCAATGTCAGAAAGACAAAGAGGAGATGGAAGAGAAGGATTGCTGGATATAGAGGGATGTTAGATAATATGGTGGAGTGTTGTAGCCTCAATGGATGGATAGACGGAGGGATGGATGGAGAGCGATGAGGTGTCCTAGACATATGTTTGGGGAAAGCGGGAGATTTTGTGGTGTGGAAAGATGCCAAATGGTGTATATCACAGCTGGTGATTGGCAGGGGAAAGGAAGAGACTGCAAAATAACAACAGGAGAGAGACAGAGTAGCATCACAAAGCCACTCTACATTTGTGACAAATTTTTTGCCTGGAAGGCATTGACTGAATATCGATCGAGCCTGGCAAGGTCAACAGATTTAATGGATTAGGCATTTTTATGCAATTCCATAGCCGATTACTTTTACTTCAGATTTCTTCAAAAAAAGAATTTTGGCCGGATAGTTGCCAAAGGATTTGACAACAGCCCCCATGATGTACAAGCTTAAATAAAGAAGGAAGTACTAGTGGAAGTCCCACAAGTGGTGCCTTGTAGCCAGGCGTAGGAACGGTCATATTATACAGCCAACTTGAAATTACATCTTTGTCAAACAACCTATGCCCTTGCCAGAGAACAGTGGGCTAAGCTAAAACCGTGGGTTGGCTTTGAGACCCTAGAGAGACATGAGGTGCTTTTATGTATTCTGTTTTCCTAGTCCTTTACCTGCAGTGCACAATAATCAGATACCAAGCATGCTTTCAGTACTTTCAAATACTCCCACATAGAGTTGCACATGCACACTTTTTTGCCTTGTGTTGTTGTTGCTGCTGCTACTGGTTGTGTGTTCCATGGTTCACTTACAAGCCTTTGTTGGGGGGCAAGTGTGTATGCATGTGTACAGTGTCGGGAATGTGAGCTTGTGAGTGTGTTTTCACTGTAAACCACAGAGCCGGTTTACTTTGAAAGCCATTTCGAAGGCAATCAATGCACAATGAGCTGAAATATTATTGGGAAAACATAGAGAGAAAATGGAAATGGGAGAAAATTGAAGAGGGATTTGTTCAATGTGTTTTGAAATGAGAAGCTTTCCAGTTTTGTCAGGAACAGCTCGATTTTTTACATCATAATTTTCATCGATATCCCGAAGTGCCAGGTGAAATCATACTAAATATGTGGGTTTTTTTGTACTGTGTAAAACCCAAATTTCCTTCTTTACAAGACAATCAAAGAAGCTTGTTCTCATTCTTTTTCCCCTTTCATTGCTCGGTAAACATAAAATTGAGAGTTATTTAGCTCATTAGATTTTGTTATTTTTCTACCGTACAACATGGTCAGCTATGTTCTTTTACACCATGCTTCTGTTTCTTTATAACGGTTTAAAGTGCCCACATAGGCATCAGTGGTACTCGGGGCGTTATTCCGTATGTATGGGTATGTGTGTGTGTGTTAGTGGGTGTTCCTGCCTTGATTGATGGATGCTTGTGGTGAGAGAGGGACTTTGGCATGCATGTCCACTCACTGCCTAATAGCTTATTGAACAGCAGCAGCTAGCAAGGATTAGAAACCGCCGAGTTAATGCGTAGCATAGCCTGCGTGCGTGTGTGTGTGTACGTGTGTGCGTAATGTGCAGCCAGTATCCAGTCAATAACACACAGGCCCTCATAAATCTGCAAGACATATTGGCCTAAAACATTTCACTCATCAATAGGGATTTATTAAAGAAAAGAGAAAAAGAGGAGTGAGGGAGGAAGGGGGTTGAAATAGACAAGAGCTGAAGAGAAAACTCCTCAAGGAAACACTCAATCCAAGTACACTACATAACAGACTAAAGGAAAATTTGTGTTTTTTTCTAGCTTTACTACCTTCATGGTATCCTCATTTAAAATACCATGTTTCCCCTTGCGCTACATTCACTTAATTGCCTAAAATGTCAGCACTGCTGATTGTCATTTAACCTCAAAAGGAAGCTGCCCTTTAGATGCCATGGTGATATCGATAAACAAGAGGTTCAGTTGTCCCAAGTGCATTTAAAAATGAACCAGTAGAAAAACAAATCTGCTGAATTGCATGGTGCAATTATTGATTTTCAACATTTTAATTCACTTGAAAATGTTAAATAGGTTATGTTAAATAAATTATTAAATATGGTTCCCTCTGTGAATAAAAAGAAAGCTGAGTAGGGAACTTTGGGAGCCTAGCCAAAACAAGATTAGGGGGTATGTCTTGTTTTTCTCCTGGAATTCCAATTCAAGGAAAGAAAGCACTTAGCTAAGAATTTTAACACATGGACAGATACCAAGTACAGCATGTGGTTGCATCTGTTTTGGTACCTTTTTCATCACCCAGTTTGCCTTCACAACAGAAGGAAAATTTATTTCTGGTCAGAGGACTGTTTATATATATTTTTAAACTTTTTTTATTTTATTTTTCTTTACCAGTTTAGTTAAAAGATACATGTATTAATCATAATCCCAATCGTATTTCATTTCTGCAATTTCTAATTCTTGTTGCGTATAGTAATTACTCAATAAACATACTCAATTAACACGTTTATTACCACAAGAGGCACTATAGAGCACCCATACTGGTGAGATTTCACTCCGACTAAGACATTTTACATGTCAGAGGGGTGACTAATTCCATTTGCACCCAAGTACACAAGATGGTAATGCATATTGATAGTTGGGGGCAGTGAGGTATCTTTCAAAGGTAGACATTTGTCAGTACAAGCAAAGACAAACAAGACTGCAAGCCAATGTGCAACATGCAGGTGTATCTGTAGTGTTTTTTTCTTTTAGGCATTTAAGTAATGGCTATAAACAATTACACTAGTTATGTGAATAAGAATGTGTTGAAAAATACATTTATGCACTGTATGTTTAATGCAGGCCCTCAGACATTCTCCCAATCTTTAAGATGAGTGTTTGTGGTGGTATAATGGCCACTTGAGTAATTGGGTGATTTAATGCTTGAATGACTGTTGTATTGATTGGCTGCTTGTCTGACTTACTGACATTGCAATTGATCTTTGCCTTCCAGGAGGAGCCATTTGTAATGGTCTCAGAGAATGTTCTGGGGAAACCGAAGAAGTACCAGGGCTTTTCCATTGACGTCCTGGATGCTCTGTCCAACTACCTGGGCTTTAAGTATGAGATCTACGTCGCTCCAGACCACAAATACGGCAGCTTGCAGCCTGACGGTCACTGGAACGGACTGATGGGTGAATTGGTCTTTAAGGTGAGGAAATAATTTAGATACCTGCACGCGAGCAATCACACACTTACAATACAAGAACAGTAAAATGGAATATTGGAGAACAATGACACAGGTTGAATAAATAAGGATTTAACCTGCGGAGACAATATGCAAAGGGATTTGTTGCCTATTTATGCGCACACACTATATCAATACCCATTGAGGAGAGGTATGGATGCAAGCTGGCACATGCCACAGGCATCACTTATGCTAAGTAGGACTATATCCTCCCTCCGGTTGACTCTGCAAAGTCCCATCATAACAATCCCTCTAAAAATCACGTCACTTCAAAAGCAAATATTTGAATTAGGCTACCATAGGGTTGAGTTTAACTTCTTTAAATTGGAGAGAGAAATTCAAACACTTATTCTCTAACTATTGCAGCTTGTAGTCTGAAGTGGACTTGAGAGGGGCTTACCTAAAAGATTCAGAGATGTGATGTTGCATATTGGTGAAAACACAGCAGATGTAAAGTAATTTGACTAACTTCAAGTATCTTCAAGTATTTGATGCATAACTACTGGCAGACACTCAAACTGCCTCGGGGAAAAGAGGCAAGAGAGTGTGAAGCTAGAAATGTGAATTTATACTTTAACCGTAACACAGCAACCATAGTGTGCAGGTTACTTGAGCTAGTGCCATCTTTGTGTACCAAAGTGAACCAATGTCACTGCTGTGTAACCAACTTTTGTGCTGCCAGATTTATTGCCCCTTAATTTAAATCCCAAAGCTGTCTGTTGTCCGCCTGTCTATTCCAATATGCTGTAGTGTTTCCAACACAGACATGGACAGCTTTTCTAGTACCCATTGGCAAACAATACTGAATATTTGAGATTATTTTGTCAAAGTACTGAATATGGTTGATATTATAAACAATCTGTTCATCTTTGACTGTTTACTACAGAAGGAAAGTAAGCAGCAGAGGAACAGAATGAACATGTACAGTCTGAGTAAAGAAAATAATTCAGGTTTTCCATTTTTACTCCTTAATCAATCAAACGGGTTTGTTCATCAATATCTCCATAAAAAGTTGAAGAATTCCCAGCACATGCAGGATTTTTTGCTCTCATGTCCATCCTTTATCCTTTTCTGTGAAAAGGACGGGGCTCATTTTATTTTGCTACAGAAACAAATTCTAAGCAAACTCAATGAAATATTACAAAAAGCATCAACATATACTGAGTAGTTTCTCAGACCTTCTCTGTTCCCCTGGGGCCTCGGGTTCCTTTAAACATTCATTGAGTGTTGTCATCCCAACAATAAGCCTTGAGCTCACCTTAGTTTGTTTCAGTCACGCCATTCTTTTGTCCCCAAAATAATTTATGGATTGCTAAAACAGGAATATGCAACAAGGCCAAGAAAGTAATAACAACAATGGAGCTTTTTTCCCCTTTTAATACCAGAAGTAAGATTAAAGAAATATTTTAGCTAGGTACAACATTATCACCATTTAAAGTGACTTTCCTACGATTATTATTAATCTATCTATGATAGATAACCCTGAAACCAAGTCCAAATTTGTTGCCTTTAAGTATACCTAATTCAATCCTTTTTCTAGTATAAAGGCATAACAAATATATTAAACCTAGTTAGATTTGTTATGTAGTATGAAATAAACACATCTAAGGTATAATAAGAGTTGCAGCTTTCAACAGATGAGATCAATGTAACAAGGTTTGTCATAAGCAATTGCTCAACATCTGACGTGAAATCCCTTAAATGAAATAAAGTGAAGGCTGCATAAACTTTATCAATTTACATTAATTCAACAACAGAAAAGAACCTACTGTGTTTTTATTTATTTATTTGTTTAGAGTAATTCAACCCTCCTCACACATTTTATGCAACAAAGACTAAGCTGGTTTATAATTACCATTTTCCACTGTGTATATGTGTTTCTACAAGTGCATGCTCATATCTGCATGTGTACAATGCCCTTTGATGTCCTCCTGGAGTTGTACTAAGCTGCAGCACATTTTATTTATTCTCTCCATAGGTCAAGGATGTTTTTTTTATAGTCAGCAATGTTTTCTCAGAAGTTTTTCATGCCATCACTTTATTATTTTGTTTTTGGCTGTGTGTCTGGCTTGAACTTTTTTTAAGACTGGGCTCTCCCCTTGTCTTGACCTTGTATACTTGTGTTTGTGTTCTGTGTTTAGCCCCCAACCCCACCCCAATGCAACAGCTCACAAATTGATAGAGAAATGCTTTGAGGACAATACATATTTATGTGTACACAGACAAACTCAAACTGAACATGCAAATCATTTTGTTTCCCCCATCAGTCAGCAACATGGTTCATCTCTCCAAATCCCAATTATACTAGATATTTATTACCCACAGTGCTCTCTGGAAGTTTCCATGTTGACTGACCACAGCAGTCAGCATGGCAATTCATCTCTACACACACACACACACACACACACACACACACACTTGCATATTGCTGTGTTGTCTCAACCAACAGGCCTCCTTCAGGGTTTCTCCTAATATTCTTCTTATGCAGTGTTAGTGACAATTTTTGCACATTTAAGAATTTTGTTTCCTCACTCAACTATGAAATTATCAGATTTGTTGCCTACAGTGGATTAAAATGTTATTTGTTTTGTGTGTGTGTGTGTGTGTGTGTGTGTGTGTGTGTGTGTGTGTGTGTGTGTGTGTGTGTGTGTGTGTGTGTGTGTGTGTGTGTGTGTGTGTGTGTGTGTGTGTGTGTGTGTGTGT